>ML778270.1:487773-498914 GCA_009831015.1 Picea engelmannii | reverse complement strand
ATTTGGGGTTTTCCCAGGATAAATCTCTTGTGCTATTTTTGTCTCTTGTTTATGTTGCTACAACTCAATACATGATATATATGTTTATGGTAATGAAGTAAAAGAACAATGGTAACTCTAAGGCTCTGTAAATAAAGAAAATCTAACACGGTGAACCAAGCCGCAACCGGTAAATCCCCAAACCAAAAATGGTTGTCAGGTCATAATCTGAATAGGTTCCCTATTCCAAACAGTGAGAGGTCTAATTGGGACTTATTATCGGGGGTAACCCCTGTCGTTGAAAAAGTTAATTTTTCTTATGTCAACATATTCGAATAGAATCTTTCCTTCCATGGGTGAATTAAGTGGCATTATATCTTCAATATTCAATTGCTTCTAGGAAGAAGCCTTTATAGTCATGTTTTCCTTCTCTTTATAAGGTCTTAACAATTTTTATCCAATGGGGGCACAAGAGCCCTTGATTTTTCCAATTGGCACAAGTGATCTTGAGTTTCCTTTCGAGTATCATATTACTATTTGTGAGACCTCGAGCCCTAGTATCTGTGATTCCTCGAGTCACATTTCATGTGTTTTCATGGATGTTGAAATGCCTTTGGATGAGGTTATCCTTGAAGCCATGACTATGGATGGTAGACTATGGGAAGGCATGCATCACATATTTCTCTTTCTTCCCAAACTGGAAAATTTATAGGTTGAATACCAAAGAATCCCTTGGCCTCAGCCTAGTGATAGGTTCTACCTAAGGAAGTACTATGAATAAGCCACAAGTTATCCAATGCTTTGTACCATATTGTATTGTTAAGGTTTCAAGTTTTGTATTCCAAAGAATAATTTGTTATCATAGGTTTATATATTGGATTTATTAACTTCTGGATGAGTGTTGTGTTAGAGTATAGAAGATTGTGCTCGTTTTACCATTGAAAATATCGCTATTGTCACCCAACCATAGGCCGAATCCACCCTCCGAGCATCTTAACCTTGACTGAGAATTACTCCGCAAGAAAACCCTAGGCTAGATATCCATACAAGGTGTAGCGCATCTTCCTCCAAGGATAGCGCACAAACAATAGTTGATTAGATAGTCCAAACCCTAGCCAAGAGAAAGTCCAAGCCAAAATGTAACTGCTAGCTACAACAGCTGCACCAGCAGCTCTCCTCCAAACCTGTGCACAAGACTGCAACTGCATTGCGTAGAACTGGCTCTCTGCAACTGTTGAGATGTGTCAAATGAGAAACTGACACTTTGTATTTATAGTGGTTCTGGCAGACTTACTAGGAACAAATTCTCCTTCTGGGTACTTGTATGCTCAATATATATTAATTCTTCTGGCCGACTTCTTCTCATGGAGGCTAATAACCTAATACATATTATTTTCTTGAGACAACAAGTCTTCTAGGGTTATTAGCCAACTAATTAGGGTTTCTCTTGCTTCCCGAAGTCTTCTATTCTCGTCAGGTTTACATGTGCAGGTAAATACCTCCCATAGCTACCATAATATCAACACTCCCTCCTAGCTAGGGAGGTATTACAAGCAATGGTCTTGAGCACAAAAACATACCATTCACCCGGTAGCATCAACATAGTCGTCTAGACTATCTCATGACTAGATCATGAGCATCACCATCACCATCAGTGTCATCGACTACATCATCTATCAAAACCATACTTCATCTAAGTAGTCAGACATGATGTTGGATAAGTCACTCACACCATAGAGTGATACAAGATCCATTCTTCTAATCTAGACATGCGTCCTAGAAGAGTAGATGTTCTGAACCATTTTCCATCTAGGAAATATCTGTCCTTTAATCATCCATCTGGCTTATAATCATTTCCAAAACTGTTGATAGTATTCAAGGCAATCAAATCAAAAATAGAACACAACTGTGTCTATCCATAGTAGTACATAAATACAATCCAGTGGTACACTACCACACCAAGTAGCAAACAAGTACTTGATCAGTAACGTATAGTCACGAACAATGGAACACATCCACCACAGTAGTATACATCTATTGTCATACAATATTCATAACAATCATCTGATATCAACCTGCACAGAAACAATGTTATGATATAAACTGAATCATTTGGGCCAATCTTTCACTCACATCTGTGAAATCTGAAAGAATATCTACCCTCAGAGTAAAACAATGAGATGTCTGGACTATTCTTCTTAAGCAAGGAAGAATAACTGTCTTGTCTTCTGAACCTGGACCATTCCCCACCCTGGGCCATTCTTCCTACACTAATCAAAGTGCACCCTGGAGAGAATGTATAAACGCTAAGGAATGCATGTCCCTGATTGCTGAGCCTAGACCATTCCCCACCCTGGGCCATTCCTCCTACACTAATCAAAGTGCACCCTGGAGAGAATGTATAAACCCTAAGGAATGACTATCCGGACCAGTTCCTTTGTTAATCACAAGAGGAAAAGATTGTCCTGTATCAACCTCCAAAATGGACCATTCCTCATGTTAACCACAATGAGAAATCATTGTCCGGCGAGGCGGGCTAGTCTTCTTGAGTAACCCTCAAGAAGAGAGACTTCCCTAGACCACTCCCCATGTTAACCACAATGGGCGGTCATTGTCTATGATACATCAACAATCTCGACCATTTCCCATGTTAACCACAATGGGAAATCGTTGTCCGTCAGAAATCTCAATCCACTTTCTGAACAGGAAATAATCTGCCCAACTGGGTTATTTTTCAATCTCGAAAAATAAATGTCTTCAATAATATTTTTAGTGCTCCCTCCCAACCTGGGAGTCAACTCTTCCTTTTTCAATAAGGAAGTAGTTTCCATGAGCTCCATCTTGAGTACACAAACTCTTACCAAAATGTCTTCTTATCTTCTCATCTGTAGGGATATGTATCAGAGAACCACTTTCTCCTTTATAGACTTCATTCATGGATAATGTAATTCTTGATTTCAAATGTACTTCGGTTTGGAACACTGGTTTTTATTTGTAGCTCTGATCAATAGAATATATCTTTGCTGGAAAACTGGAACATATCCATGTGGCACTTCTTTTGTCATTATGATATTGTCATGGATTGGCAATCCATCATCCTGATCTTCTGAGTAATCATTCTGATACAATATCTTTGTTATAGAGATTGTTCACCATGCTTCTACTGTGCATTGGAGGTTCTCCATCAAGTTTTCTTTCATTTGTGTACAGGGATCTCTTCCTGGTATGCCTCAAGTTCTTGAGGTTTCTTTTCATACGTTCTTTGTTCAATTTCTCTGGAGAATATTCTTTGCATTCATCTCGATGTAGAACTCCAACCCATAGATGATATAATGACTCATGTAGAGGTATGTCTGGTTTACTGGAATGAGCAATCATCATAGTCTTCTCCCTCCATCTGGGAGAGCCTCTAGTTTTGTATCTTACAATTCTTTCATTCATAAGTCTTCCATACACTATTCTTCATCACAACTTTCAGTTTTTCTTAATTTCTTTCATATCAGGCTGGTAATCTTGTGATTTGCGATACAATGAATGGTTGTTCAGGATTCTCTTCTTTCTTGGAATCTTCATGTTCTTCCTCATGTTTTTCTTTGAATCTTGGGTCCATGGAGTTTCTTACAGATTCCATGTGCTAAAGATTCCACTTCTTTCTTTCTTCATAGGATCACAGATCTGGATGGACAACTAGGCTTCTCTTCTGAACACGTACTATCTTTCATGGCTGCTACCATGGATATATACTTCATCATCTTCAATGGATCATAGGATTAGCTCCCTCCTAATCCTTGCTTCATGTATGAGTGAATATAATTGGCTCCCTCCATCTAATAGAGTCCACACTTCCATTTACATCCTTATTGTCTTATGTAGAGTCCACGCTTCCATCTTGTTGTCTTCTACAGAACGTCATAAGTCTTTCTCCAATTTCCTCTTGATTGCTGACTTCTTTCTGTCTTTTCTTCTTCTAAGCCTCTTCATGATTGATTTGGCTTATCTTGCAATAGCTTCCACATGATTTGTATTTCATCCCTTCATGTGTATTATCTAATGATATTCATCCTTATCTTGTGGTTCTTCCATAGGTATAGTTCTTCTTGGAACACATAATCTTCCAAGAGATAGATATACAAGATATGTACAGAGATGATGCAAACAAGATATGTACAGGAAATAAGAAGAGTATTGTTACCTTTTAGAAGAAGAAGTCTCTTCCATCCTGCTTAGTCTTTTTTGTAGGTTCCTTTTCTTCAGAAACTAATGCTTCATGTTTCTTTTTCCTTTTCTTTAGCTCAGGACAATGATTCTTGAAGTGACCATACTTTCGACAATTGAAGCATTGTACTTCTAAAATGTCTTTCTCTTGATTTGGCTTCCTCCTTGAACCAAACTTCCTTTTGTTTCTGAAGTTCTTGAGTCTTGCTGTGAAGGATTGATCATCATACTTCTTTTGGGGTTTCTCTTTTGCACTGATCCTTGATTCTTATTGAGCACAACAAGTCCAAAGTTCTTCAAATGTCAGATCCTCCTTTCTTGTGTTCATGCTTGCGACAAATGCATCCCACGTCTTGTGAAGACCATTGAGTACTATGTTTACCAATTCCTTTTCTGAGATGATCTCTTCAATAGCTTGTAGTTGATCTCTTAACTAAGAGATCTTCACAAAGTATGATGTTATGCTTTCATCATCCTTCATATTCATGTTGCGGAGCTCATTCTTCAGACTCATTACTTGTCCAATGTTTCTGATTGAGAAGAGGTTTGTTAGGGCATCATACATCTTCTTCGATGAGTCAAGATGGGAGAGTAGGGTATCAAGTGGTCTTTTATAGAATCCACTATGATACTCATGGCATTGATGTCAACGTCCTTGAACTTCTCCATAGCTGCAACGTTCTACGGTTCCTTCTCCTTTCCTTTTTCAAACTCTGGTTTCACGATCTTTCCTTTCATGATATCCAACACTTTTTTCTGGGCAAGGATGAGATCAATCCTTGTTTTCCACGCTCTAAAGTTAGAAGCTCCCTCTAACTTGTTCTCTGACTTCATGGAGTAAGTCATGGCTGATTTGACTTGGTCAACCCTAGATTTGACCAGAAATTCAAACTTCACGTCTTGGACTTTTGAGAGTACCAGGAGATGTGTTGGGCTAGGGAACATTGATCTATCTAGAGATTAGGTCAATCCCTTCATTTAAGGTGCCTCAACAAGAGGATTAGGGTTTCTGCAACTGCACCTGCTAGTAACTCTAGCTGTAGTGTCTTGGAAGCTACTTCTGCTAGTAACCCTAGCGGCAGTTCCTCAGCGAGATCAATATCCTAGCAGCTATGCATCCTTCCAGTGTTTAGACTAAATGAAGGAGGTATGGGCCCATAACCTGTAGAATATAGGATATTGTGCTCGTTTTACCATTGATAATATCACTATTGTCACCCAACCATAGGCTGAAGCCACCCTCCAATCACCTTAACTTTGACTGAGAATTACTCCGGAAGCAAACCCTAGGCTAGATAGCCAAACAAGGTGTAGCGCATATTCCTCCAAGGATAGCGCACTAACAATTGCTGATCAGATAGTCCAAACCCTATCCAAGAGAAATTCCAAGCCAAAATGTAACTACTAGCTGCAGCAGCTGCACCAACAACTCTCCTCCAAACCTGCACAAAAGACTGCAACTGCACTGCGTAGAACTAGCTCTCTGCAACTGCTGAGATGTTTCAAATGAGAAACTGGTGCCCTGTATTTATAGTGGTTCCGACAGACTTACTAGGGCCGACTTCTCCTTCTGGGTACCTATCTGTTCAGTATATATTAATTCTTCTGGCCGACTTCTTCTCTTGGAGGCTAATAACCTAATACATATTATCTTCTTGAGTCGACATGTCTTATAGGGTTATTAGCCAACTCATTAGGGTTTATCTTGCTTCCCGAAGTCTTCTACTCTTGTCAAGTTTACACGTGGAGGTAAATACCTCCCGTAGCTACCATAATATCAACATGTTGTTAATCATATATACAAGACTTTGGAAATGTTCTCCTTAGTACCTTTTTATCATGTTGATCCATTTTGATAAGTAATGATCTCGAAAATAAAATATAGGTTATATTTTCCCCTCCCCGCATTTTTCATTATCAGTTTCTTGGCTCATTTTTACTTAGGATTAACCCCATTGATTTGCAACACAAATCTTTCTTTACCATTTAGAAGTGTTGTAATTCATGTGGTAGAGCCTACCATTCATGGGTTCCTTAGTTAGTACCTTGATTGCACTTTGGCACCCATGCTGAATTATTTTCATAGCCTCAGGAGCCCTCATAGTCCCACCATCACTTTGTTAAGAAGCCTCATGAATTCTCCTTATTCATTTTTTGGCCAATACCCATGGGGCTCCCACTTTTATGTGTTGAGTTTTGATATTGCATTGCATTTTCTTGCTTGCGTTTTTTAGCCTAATGTTGGCTTCAACTTGTTGTTCTATAGCATGTTTCTTATTCACTCTCTTCAATTTCTAGCCTTTGCATTTATTTCCTTTGTGACTTGACACTTGTATCCCTCAAAGAAAAATTTCGCCAAGTTTCAATATCCTACATGTGTTCCTTGCATTGAGCATAGGTATTCTCCTTGCACTTAGAACTTGTTTTCCTATCTAGAAAACTTGTTTCCTGCACTGTATTATAGCACTCTTTTATTCATTTTCAGGCTTTCATAATATGAAAAATACAAAAAATGTAAATATTAAAAAAAAAAAAGACGATGGGAAAGAATCGAATTCTCACTATGTTTGGCAATAGTCATGTCTCCATTGAACAAATCACTAAGTTTCGATTCCTTCTCTCACCAATTTGGGTTTTAGTATGGCTTTAGGAAATTGAACCTTTTTCTTCAAGTATTTATGCCTCTGACTAGTTATCCTTCCTATCACTATGGAGAGTATATTGATGCCTCCTATACCATAGACTTATAGCATTGTTCATTCTTGAGTCTTTGTTTCCCAAGTCACTTTTATGTTATGATTTTGTTCAGGGGAAGCTTTTAGCTTGCGTCAACCACTCCTCAGAATTCTTGAAGTTTCATGTCAGCCTTCCCATTGTTAAGTACTTCTCAGAATCAACAAGAATCTATATCCTATACTCGTTCTCGTATGGAAGGTCCCAATTGACTTCTTGTTGGTGGGTTATCTCTTATTGAATACGACACATTACTCCGATAGTTTGACCTAAAGTAGCACCCTGGGCCTATTTTCATCATTGATGGGGATTCAAAGAAACACCCCAGGAGAAAAAAAATGGGCATTTTTTTGCATTCGTTTTTGCATTTTTTCGGAACATGTTTTTTGTCGATGGTTTTCTAATTCTAGTTAAAGAATTAGGGTTGTTGACTAATTTGGGTCAATGGATTAGGGGTTTTGGATGATGCAGGATCCTATATATATATATATATATATATATATATATATATTGTACACAATGACGATGATGATGAATAACAAGATTACAGGTGCAACTCTAAACAAGTTGTTGGTTTTCCCGATTTTGGGTTTCCAAGGTAAAATATTTGTGTAATGTGTGTGTGTGTCATTGTATCTTTTATGTTTTTATTAAAAATCCATTTTCATTCATTTATTGTACAAGTTTTAAATATGATTATGGTTGATGGCATGGTATTAGTTGTGTGCTACTAGTTAATTGCAACATAATCATAGAGACTGTTAAACTGGATGGTGGTAGCTTGTGTAGCTACTAGTTTATTGTAGGATGGAGACATTGTGTCTCTGGATAGTAGTTGTGTGCTACTTGGAGTGGTTATGTACCACTGGATAGTAGTGGTGTACTACTATGGATCAACACAATAGTGTTCTACTGGATGTTATTGTAGTAGTTGTGCGCTACGAGTTGATTGCCAGTTCACATTGGGAGTAGCTGAGTGCTACTTGATTGTAGAGACTGTGACAGTTGATTCGAGCTATTGATGGAATTGTGGTAGAGTTGTGTGCTACCAGTTGATTGCAGAGTAGTCTATGGAATACTAGATGAAGACATCATGAAAGATACCTCCCTAGCTAAGAGGGAGTGTTGATGTTTTGGTAAATGCGAGAGGAAATTTCCTCTAGAATACCTTTTTTAGATGAAGAGAAGATTCAAGAAGTCCAAGAGTACCATTAAATAGAAAGAAGAATACCCATAAGAGAAGTCATCCCACACAAAAAAGAATAAGGTAAAAATAAGATTCCCAGAGGAGAAGTCGGCCCAAGTAGTTGACTTGAAGTCTCTAAATAGGGAGGACATCTAGCTCATTTGGACACACTCACAACACACTCTCTCACAGGGGAAAATGTGTGTAAGTCTGAGGAGGAAGAGGAGACACATAATCAAGGTCTTTGGTTATTCTTAGTGGTTACTTTATCTTGTGCGTTATCTCTCTAAGGAGGTGCGTTATTCTTGTAGTGTATTGTTGATGCAACTGTGAGCACTAGAGGTGCGCCAACCTAATGCTAGGTCTTATATATTGTCTGTGGCTCTTGAGAGCTATTGAATGGTTGGACTTTGTGAACATAATCTATCTAAGAAAGGTTGTTGTGTTTTTCTCCTATTTGGGGTTTTCCCAGGATAAATCTCTTGTGCTATTTGTGTCTCTTGTTTATGATGCTACAACTCAGTACATGATATATATGTTTATGGTAATGAAGTAAAATAACAATGGTAACTCTAATGCTCTATAAATAAATAAAATCTAACATGGTGAACCAACCTGCAACTGGTAAATCCCCAAACCAAAAATAGTTTTCAAGTTAGAATTTGAATGGGTTCCCTATTCCAAATGGTGAGAGGTCTAATTGGGACTTATTATCGGGGGTAACCCCTGTTGTTGAAAACGTTAATTTTTCTTGTGTCAACATATTCGAATAGAATCTTTCCTTCCATGGGTGAATTAAGTGACATTATATCCTCGGTATTCAATTTCTTCTAGGAAGAAGCCTTTATAGTCATGATTTCCTTCTCTTTATAAGGTTTTAACAATTGATCAGATGTTTTATCCAATGGGGGCACAAGAGCCCTTGATTTTGCCTATTGGCACAAGTGATCTTGAGTTTCCTTTTGAGTATCATCTTACTATTTGTGAGACCTCGAGCCCTAGTATTTGTGAGTCCTCGAGTCACATTTCATGTGTTTTCATGGATGTTGAAATGCCTTCGGATGAGGTTATCCTTGAAGCCATGACTATGGATGGTAGACTATGGGAAGGAATGCATCACATATTTCTCTTTCTTCTCGAACTGGAAACTTTACAAGTTGAATACCAAAGAAACCCTTGGCCTCAACCTAGTGATAGGTTCTACCTAAGGAAGTACTATGCATAAGCCACAAGCTATCCAATGCTTTGTACCATATTGTACTGCTAAGGTTTCAAGTTTTGTATTCCAAAGAACAATTTGTTATCATAGGTTTATATATTGGATTTATTAACTTCTAAATGAGTGTTGTTGGTCATATATACAAGACTTTGGAAATGTTCTCTTTGGTACCTTTTTATCATGTCGATCCATTTTGATAAGTAATGATCTGGAAAATAACATATAGGTTATATTTTCCCCTCCCCACATTTTGCATTATCTATTTCTTGGCTCATTTTTCCTTAGGATTAACCCCACTAATTTGCAACACAATGTTTTCTTTACCATTTAGAAGTGTTGTAATTCATGTGGTAAAGCCTACCGTTCATGGGTTCCTTAGTTAGTACCTTGATTGCACTTTGGCACCCATGATGAATTATTTTCATAGGCTCAAGAGCCCTCTTAGTCCCACCATCACTTTGTTATGAAGCCTCATGAATTCTCCTTGTTCATTTTTTAGCCAATACCCATGGGGCTCCCACTTTTATGTGTTGAGTTTTGATACTGCATTGCATTTTCCTGCTTGCCTTTTTTAGCCTAATGTTGGATTCAACTTGTTGTTCTATAGCATGTTGCTTATTCATTATCTTCACTTTCTAGCCTTTGCATTTATTTCCTTTGTGAATTGACACATGTATCCCTCAAGGAAAAATTCCCCCAAGTTTCAATATCCTACACGTGTTCCTTGCATTGAGCATAGGTATTCTCCTTGCACTTAGAACTTGTTTTCCTATCTAGGAAACTCGTTTCCTCCATTGTATTATAGCACTCTTTTATTCCTTTTCAGGCTTCCATAACATGAAAAATACAAAAAAAAACAAATATTTAAAAAAAAAAGAGGATGGGAAAGAATTGAATTCTCACTATGTTTGGCAATAGTCATGTCTCCCTTGAACAAATCACTAAGTTTCGATTCCTTCTCTCACCAATTTGGGTTTTAGTATGGCTTTAGGAAATTGAACTTTTTTCTTCAAGTATTTATGCCTCTAACTGGTTATCCTTCCTATCACTATGGATAGTATATTGATGCCTCCTATACCATAGACTTATGGCATTGTTCATTCTTGAGTCTTTGTTGCCCAAGTCACTTTTCTGTTATGATTTTGTTCAAGGGAAGATTTTAGATTGTGTCGTCCACTCCTCAGAATTCTTGAATTTTCATGTCGGCCTTCCCATTGTTAAGTACTTCTCAGAATCAACAAGAATCTATGTCCTATACTCGTTCTCATATGGAAGGTTCCCATTGACTTCTTGTTGGTGGGTTATCTCTTATTGAATACAACACATTGCTCTGAGAGTTTGACCTAGAGTATCACCTTGGGCCTATTTTCATCATTGACGGGGATTCAAAGCAACACCCCAGGAGAAAAAAAAATGGGTAGTTTTTTGCATCCATTTTTGCATTTTTTCGGAACATGTTTTTTGTCGATGGTTTTCTTGACTAATTCAGGTCAATGGATTAGGGGTTTTGGATGATGTGGGATCATATATATATATATTGTACACAATGAAGATGATGATGAATAACAAGATTATAGGTGCAACTCTAAACAAGTTGTTGGTTTTCCCGATTTTGGGTTTCCAAGGTAAAATATTTGTGTAATGTGTGTGTGTCATTATATTTTTCTGTTTTTATTAAAAATCCATTTGCAGTCATTTATTGTACAAGTTTTAAATATGCATTATATTCCCAACTTTTATGTTCATGATCATATTCTAGTTTCTTCTTCAGATGATGACAATGAGGATGAAAATCCACCTCCCCCTACT
>ML778270.1:418974-452126 GCA_009831015.1 Picea engelmannii | reverse complement strand
ATAGTTGTTGCTCCTTTAGTAGTTGTAGCACCTTGTCAATATGTCGCACATGATCCTCCCAAGACTTGCTATAGATTAGTATATCATCAAAAAATACTAACACAAATTTTCGAAGGAAGGGCTTGAAAATGTAATTCATCAACCCTTGTAATGTGGAAGGTGCATTTGTAAGGCCAAAAGGCATGACCAAAAATTCATAATGGCCTTCATGAGTTCGGAATGCTGATTTTGGGATATCTTCTTCCTTCATTCTAATCTGGTGATACCCTAAATGAAGATCCAACTTTTTGAAATAGATTGCTCCATGTAGTTCATCTAACAATTCATCAATGACAGGAATTGAAAACTTATCTTTAATAGTGATCTTGTTGAGCTCTCTATAATTTGGACACATACACCATGAGTCATGTTTCTTGAATACCATTACCATCGGTGTAGAGTAATAACTTTGGCTAGGTCTAATAATACCAGCCTCTAACATTTCTTCAACCATGTGCCCAATTTCACTCTTCTGGGAATAAGGGTATCTGTATGGCCTGATGTTAGGAGGAACACTCCCAGGAATTAGGTGAATATCATGATCATGATTTCAAGTGGGTGGAAGACCTTTGGAAATATATTCAAATACTTTGGAATGATTATCAATGATCCCTTGGAGATCTAGGGGAATAGATGGCTTAGATGTTTGAACATATAATGAGCATAGTTGTGCAATAACACCTTGATGCCCCTTTTTCAATATTTTTTTCATGCAATTAGAGCTTATCACCTTACCGAGTTTCCCTGTGATACCTTTTAACTCAATTTCTTTTCCTTCCAATGAAAAATTCATGAAAAGTTCTTGAAAATTAAAAGTCATTGTTCCTAATGATTGTAACCATTGGATTCCTAGTACAACATCAGTGCCACCCATGGGTATAGAAATCATTGGACTATTCATTACATATTCCCCCATAGTAAGATTGATCTTATTGCATTTTCCTAAGAAATTGATAGTTCCTCCATATGAAATCATTACTTGAAACTCTGGTGCTAGATATACAAAACAATTGAGATCTTTGGCTAATTTATAGTGAATGAAATTATGAGTACTACCAGAATCAATTAGGACTATTACATTTTTCTTTTTGATATATGCTTTGATCTTGAGGGTTTGAGGAGTGCTAATTCTAGCCAATGCATTACATGATATCGTGTGAGTCAACTCTTCAGATAAAATTGCTTCTACGTTTTCATCTTGAGATGGTTCTTGTTCTTGTTCTTGTTCCTCTTCACAATCTATGTAGAATAATTTCTTCTCACCACACTTATGTCCCTTACTGTATTTGCTGTCACAATTAAAGCATAAACCTTTTGCTTTTCTTTCCTCCAATTGAGGAGGTGTCAACTTTGTAGGTTGAGGTGTTTTAGAAGAAGGAGCATTATTCTCTCTATAGTTGTTAGGATTGGTCCTTCTAGTAGCCATAGCCATATTTTTAGTTTCAACATTTCTTGCCACCCTAAATGCATTCTCCAATTATTTGGGTTCCCAAAGGTGAACCTCATGTTGAATGTTATCCTTTAAAGTTCCTATGAATGCATCAATCAAGTGATCATCTAGAATATATGTTACCTTTATATTGAATCTTTGGAAGTTCTCAATGTGCTCTGTAACTAAACCCTTTTGCTTGAGATTTATCAATTGGCTAAAGAAGGTATTGATCCTTGTATCCTCATAGTGTGCTATCATTTCTTCCATGAAAATTGTCCAAGTGATGAGTGATTTGCGAAAACAAAGACATATATACCATACAAATTGATTGGGATCTAAATATAAAGAAGCAATTCATACCTTTTGTGTATGTGGCACATTATGTAGATCAAAGAATTACTCCATCTGAAGTATCCATGTGATTGGGTCCTTGCCATCAAACTTCATCATATCGATATCAGGAACATGGTTGGTCTTCAACCTAAAGTTGGAGTTTCTCCATTCTTGATTCAACTTCCTTGTGTCCTCATCATGAATTTCATGAGATACATTTTTAGTTTCAGGTGTCCTCTCCAATATGAATTTTTTCAATCCTTCCATGATCTCCCCTTTTAAACCCTCCATCATCTCTTGTAGTTTATCTTTTTTTATTGTCTTCTTTTGTAAATCATTTATGTCCCTACGCATTTCTTCACCTTCATCAAGAGTCCATGTAGGATTGTATGGAGGCTTATTTGGTGTAGAATTTCCCTTTTTTGGTGGCATGTTGGCCAAGGATAACTTTAAACCTTGATTTTGAGGTGGTTCTGCTAGACAATCTTCCTTTTATTGTATCTCCAAAATAAAAGGAATATTGTCTATTGGAATTTTAAGCCCTTCTGAGTATGGGATTTTATTTTTTGTATGTCTCTGATACTTCTTCTCTACAATGCCACAGGTCTGATCAAAATTGGATGTGCCAAGTGGAATTTATGGTAACTTCCCAACAACTTGGTGATTTTTGGCCTTTCCATGAGATCTCACTTGTACAGTGTGCCCCGCACAAAATAATTGATATAAAATTATAAACATCGTACCATAACTACTATGGGATGTCCACTATCCAATGCAACTAGTCTCACCCAATTTGGATACTCTAAGAAGACACTATGATTGTTTTACCTGAAACACCTGCTTGAGACTAGTCAGATACCCTATCTTCCACAGGGTGTATTTACAAATTTATGATGGCCTAGAAGTTGAAATTAGTACCACAGATATCATAACAAATTATGTGAATATCCTCCATATTTCATGGTCTGAAACATTACAGAAAATTGTTTATAGCGAAAATTCCACAATGACTCAATTCAAGACGATTCCAGAACCCTATCTTACAAAGGATGTATTTCCGAAAGTATAAGGCCTCAGGAGCTGAAATTTTAGCCCAACGTACCTTGATCCATATACTAAATATCCTCCAATCTGTTCCTTCTGAATCGTTGTAGAAAACAACTTATAGCGAAAATTCCAAGGTGTCTCGGTTGTAGCAGCGAAACCCCAAGACCCTGAGCTCTGATACCATATGTTAAGAACCAAATATCAATATAGCACAGAAAAACCTCAGAATAAGTACTCAATGCCTTGAACAAGAGATAAATTCAAATAATAATCCTCTTCAAGGGGGCAACCTCCTTATTGATGCAGGAGTATCTCTCCACGCCAGCCAGCCAACCACGTCACCGCATGCATTCAAGGCTGAAGAGAGGCACAACCCTCGTTTTCAAATTTGAATTTGATGTAATTAAATGTTGTAGGTTGTTGAGCCATGAGGCCATGCTTTGCATAGGTTGTAGTGTAAGTAGGCCTTTAATGTTTGTAAGGCTACAATCTAGATCTGATTCTGGACTAGACAGTCCATTCAATGCCATTGAATAGGGTAGGTGAGGTTGGAGGGAAGCGCTCTAAGAGCCCCCTCATGTAAAATATCTTTTATGGTATCTCATTTTGAAAAAATTGAGAGAGAATAAGAGCAAGAGCCGAGACTCTGTTAAAGTCTGAGCTCGAGAACACCCTTGTAAACAGGCATTGCCATTTATATAATCTAGAGCAAAATTTCCTGCATGTATTTCTATGTTGAATGAATGTCTTTGTGTTCTATTTATGTTGTAGATGTATGTTGTAGGTTTGCATTTGCAGGGAGTTGTTTGATTTTCAGGCTTGAGAAGTTCTTTAGGGTTTCATGCTAGGAGGGTGTGACAGAGTACTGCAGACTTTGAATACTAGTGCAGAGAAGCACTTCTGAACTCTGCAGATTCAGACAAAGACGTGCCAAGCGGGCACAAGAGCTGAAATCATCAATTTAGAGGAAGACCTTTGAGGTTGTTGAACACCTCAGGAGGCAAGGCTGTGTATAGGAGACACAGTTGCAGACAAAAACTCTCTTTGAGTTATGTAAATCTCTACCAAGTGGGCATTGAGCTAGTGCAAGGAGTGCATAGGAGGAGAACTCTGCTATGAGTTCGTAAGAAGCAAGGATCACTGAGGATTATTGATTCTCTGCCAAGAGGGCATCAATTAAGTGCCAGAGTGCATAGAAGGAACTTGGTGAGTTCAGAGATAGAATAAGAACCCACTGAGGGATCTTCACAGGGTTGTTGAACACCGTGAACACTCAGCAAGAGGTTGCTTGAGTAAAGGATAGCCAGGAGGGCATCCAAATTCTCCATCTGAGGGAGAAGGGAAAAGGACTGAGTTCCTTAAGGTCTGAGTCTCAGAGAAGCTCATAAGAGATAGAACTTTGCATGCAAGGACTCTGCAGGAGTGCAAAAGTTAGAATCCTTCAAGGATTCAAAAGTGAAGCTCAGGAGGGTTAGTGCTTTCAGCGCACAGAGCGTAACTGCAAGGAGTGTAGAAGCCATATAACTATTTGAAGAGTTTGGGGTTCCCTAAAGCTCAGGAGGGACAACAATTTTATAAGCACATGTGAGACTCAAGGTGAAGAGTTCGCAGAGGAAGGAAGGCAAATTTTGAGGCCTTCTGCAAATGGGAATTCTTCCAAGTGTTGGAAGAGAATTGCCAAAGCTCGGGAGGAGAAACAACTGTCGTTGGATCCACCGAGAAGAGATCTAGACCATTGAAGGTTTCTACGTCCAAGAGGTAGTGTGGGAGGAGCGAACAGGAAGACAAGGTCTGAGCCATCATATCTTGGTTTAAATACCTGTCATCCATTAGATCTGGCAGGACTTACGAAGGGGTTAAGTCTTTGCAAGTAGAGGCGAAAGTCTTGAAGAAGTATTGTATCAGTATATCGGCATTTGAGAGTTCGGGAGTCTGAAGGACGAAAGTCTGGGCACTCGACATCGGAAGTCCCAAAAAGGCAAGATCAGATCTAAGTTGTTCATCTGAAGAGGATAGGTGGCAGTGATCGAAGGATTGGTGGAAGTGCCAAAGAAGTCTTCGTGAAGTCTTCGTGAAGTTGGAAGTTCATAAGGTGAGAGCCCAAAGGTTGGGTGCTCCAACTCGTGAAGTTGTGAAATTGAGAGGAGCAAGGATAGTCGTTGGATCCAGGTCGAGGGAGGACCATTGGATCAGAGCCTCATTGCACATCACGTGTTTGAAGGTCTGGAGGTTGAGAGGACCTCTTCTCGGCATCAGAATTCATGAAGGGCCGGAAGCTGGGCACGAGAGACACATGGTAGAACCACAAGGCGGGCCCGGGTGATAGACAGGTGGACACATGTCATATAATGAAAGGATTCAACACCCCGTTGACCTCTCGTGTCTCAGGGATTCATGAGATAAGGGAATAAGAGTTCAACCCTTCGACCTGTGAAGTGGCAAGTTGCGAAAAGAGCCTTCTGGATTAGGCCTTGGTCATAGCGTTGTGGTCACACGGAGAAGGTGGAGCTCACACCTAGTGTTGTTCACACAGGGGAGCTTCCGAAAGGACCTTTGGATCGATAAGAAGGAGATTCTAGTAAGGAATCGAAAGAGATGATCTGGCTCAAATAATATAAAGAACGATCCTATGAGTGGACGTCGACCCGAGGGCCGAAAGACTGTCTGCGTCATTTCTGGTATCAGAGCCTGAATCTTGTCTGTAGATTTCAGGAAAGGGAAGTGAGGAGAAGGAAAAGGAAGACAGAGCACTAGAGAGTCTGTGATGATTGTTTGCAGGTAGGAAACAATCAAGAAGACGGTCAGGAGGACTATAGGAAGAGGTAGAGTGACAACAGGAGATTTTCCAGCAGGGCAGACAAGAACAACAAGATGGCTACTAAATGTTATACAAGTGCTGGAAGGAAAGACCCAAAGCTGATGATAAAAGCTAAATGGGATGAAGAACTTGCTGAGATGAGGGCAAGAATGGATGAACTTACATTTGAAAGGCATCAGAATTCCAAGTCGAGATGGGTATATGAATGGCCCATGGGGAAGCCGAAGGTAAAATGGTCAGTCAAGGAGTTGATGGCTAGAAGACAGCATAGACTGTTGAGAGGATGGTTGAGGCATGCTGAAAACCTCGACGAACCTGAGGATATGGTTTAGATATGTGAACCAGAGACTAGGAGAAGCCTCAGTAATGAGGATGAATTGGGATTAGTTGAAGATCTCAAGGACTGCCAGGAGGGTAACCCAGAAATTCCCAATTGCGAGGAGGGGAAGGAATTGAGATTACTACAGGATCTCATAGAATGTCATGAGGACATCCAGGGAATTTCACATTGCTAGGAGGGCAATGATATGAGGTCACTGCGGAATCTCATGGATTGCCAGGAGGGAAGCAGGAAAACCCCAATTTGCCAGTGGGCGTGGGAATAGAAATGGCATTGTTTGAGAGTCTCATAAATTCAAAGGTGAGTTTGAATCAGCCCGAGGAGCTGACAGAGGAGGAATATTCATATGGTTCTACCAGCCATGCGAATGAATATGATGACAAGTTGAAAACTTGCACCATCCGAGAGGAAGATCAAACAAATCTTCTAATGATTGGGGGAATTGGGATATTCATACCATTTGCCCAAGAGGAGGCAGAAATTTGTGTTGCAGATGTTGAAGTAGCAACAACAGAAGCAGGATAGATAGATGAGACTATCAGAGAAGCATTGGAGAAAACTTGGGAAGCTACCCAAGCATAAAAAGAAGAAGATGAGCATTATGAGGAGTGACTCAATACTTTCAGCCACATAGCTGAAAGGACTGCAACGTTGGAGTTTGTAGAAGAAGAATAAGAAGAGGCAGACAACATTAGTTTGGCTGATCTGTATGAATAGATTGAATCCCTGGAGAGAAGGGTGAAATTGCAGGGCATGCACATCCAACAGGCGAGGTTGGAAGTAGACGAAGAAGGCATGGGAGATCACAGTGATCTACCCAATTGCAGAAAATTTTTACTGGTGGGGAGACTACAAAAACAGAGCCAACCACTAAAGCAGCTGGATGAAGTGATCGAGAAGATCAGGAGGCTGATGGTAGAGTTAGAAGAGACTACAAACAAGGAGAAGCTAGGCAGAAAAGCAGCTGCAACGCAGCAATAGTAGCAGCAGCAGTGCAGTAGCAGAAGAAACAACAATAGCAAGGAGATGGGGCAAGAAGGCTCCAAAAGATTGTTTGGGATCCAGGAGGATTTCAATAGCTGAGATGGGAAGCTCATGAGCAAGATCTCATGAATTTTTCAACTGAGGAGTATGATGCAAGAGCATCTCTCCATGCCAGCCAGCCAGCCACGTCAACATGTGCATTCAAGGCTGAAGAGAAGCGCACCCCTTGTTTTCAAATTTGAATTTGATGTAATCAAATGTTGTAGGTTGTTGAGCCATGAGGTCATGCTTTGCATAGGTTGTAGTGTAAGTAGGCCTTTAATGTTTGTAAGGCTGCAATCTAGATATGATTCTAGACTAGACAGCCCATTCAATGCCATTGAATAGGGTAGGTGAGGTTAGAGGGAAGCGCTCTAAGAACCCCCTCATGTAAAATATCTCTTATGGTATCTCATTTTGAAAAAATCAAGAGAGCAGAAGAGAAAGAGCCGAGAATCTGTTAATGTCTGATCTCAAGAACACCCTTGTAAACAAGCATTGCCATTTATATAATCCAGAGCAGAATTTCCTGCATGTATTTCTATGTTGAATGAATGCCTTTTTGTTCTATTTATGCTGTAGATGTATGTTGTAGGATTGCATTTGCAGGGAGTTGTTTGATTTTCAGGCTTGATAAGTTCTTTGTGGTTTCATGCTAGGAGGGTGTGACAGAGTACTGCGGACTCTGAATACCAGTGCAGAGAAGCACTTATGAACTCTGCATATTCAGACAAAGACGTGCCAAGCGGGCACAAGAGCTGAAATCATCAATTCAGAGGAAGACCTTTGAGGTTGTTGAACACCTCAGAAGGTAAGGCTATGTATAGGAGACACAGTTGCAGACAAAAACTCTCTTTGAGTTATGTAAAGCTCTGCCAAGTGGGCATTGAGCCAGTGCAAGGAGTGCACAGGAGGAGAACTCTGTTGTGAGTTTGTAAGAAGCAAGGATCACTGAGGATTCTTGATACTCTGCTAGGAGGGCATCGAGTAAGTGTCAGAGTGCACAAAAGGAACTCGGTGAGTTCAGAGATAGAAGAAGAATCCATGAAGGGATGTTCACAGGGTTGTTGAACACCCTGAACACTCAGCAAGAGGTTGCTTGAGTAAAGGATAGCCAGGAGGGCATCCAAATTCTCCATCTAAGGGAGAAGGGAAAAGGAGTGAGTTCCTTAAGGTCTGAGTCTCAGAGAAGCTCAGAAGAGATAGCACTTTGCGTGCAAGGACTTTGTAGGAGTGTAGAAGTTAGAATCCTTCAAGGATTCAAAAGTGAAGCTCAGGAGGGTTAGTGCTTTCAGCACACAGAACATAACTGCAAGGAGTGCAGAAGCCACTGAACTATTTGAAGAGTTTTGGGTTCCCTAAATCTCAGGATGGACAACGTTTTTATACGCACAGGCGAGACTCAAGGTGAAGAGTTTTCAAAGGAAGAAAGGCAAAGGTTGAGGCCTTTTGTAGTTGGGAATTCTTCCAAGTGTTGGAAGAAAAGCGCCAAATCTCGGGAGGAGAAACAACTTATGTTGGATCAACCGAGAAGAGATATGGACTATTGAAGGTTTCCACGTACAGGAGGTAGTGAAGGAGGAGCGCACAAGAAGACAAGGTTTGAGCCATCAGATCTTGGTTTAAATACCCATCAGCCATTGGATCTGGCAGGAGTTACGAAGGGGTTAAGTCTTCGCAAGCAGAGGCGAAAGTCTCGAAGAAGTATTGTATCAGTATATCAGCATCTGAGAGTTCAGGAGTCCAAAAAATGAAATTCTGAGCACTCGACATCAAAAGTCCCAAAAAGGAAAGATCAGATTTGAGTTGTCCATTTGAGGAGGATAGGTGGCAGTGATCGAAGGATCGGCGAAAGTGTCAAAGAAGTCTGAGTGCAGGCTTTGTGAACTTGAAAGTTTGCTAGGTGAGAGCCAAAAGGTGGGTTGCTCCAAGTCGCGAAGTTGTGAAATCGCGAGGAGCAAGGATAGTCGTTGGTTCAAGGGAGGACCATTGGATCAAAGCCTCATCACACATTGCATGTTCAAAGGTTCGGAGGTTGAGAGGACCTCTTCTCGACATCAGAAGCCACGAAGGGCCGAAAGCTAGGGACGAGAGACACATGGCATAACCATAAGGTGGGCCCAGGTGATAGATAGGTGGACACATGTCGCCTAATGAAAGGAGTCAACACCCCATTGACCTCTCTCATCTCAAGGATTCGTGAGATAAGGGAACAAGATTTCAACCCTTTGACTTGCGAAGTGGCGAGTTGCAACAAGCACCTTCTGGATTAGGCCTTGTTCATAGCGTTGTGGTCGCACAGAGAAGGTGGAGCTTGCACCTAGTGTTGTTCACACAGGGGAGCTTCCGAAAGGACCCATGGATCGATAGGAAGGAGATTCTAGTAAGGAATTGAGAGAGCCAATTAGGCTCAAAGAAGATAAAGAATGATCCCATGAGCGAACGTCGACCCAAGGGCCGATAGAGTGTCTGCGTCACTTATGCCCACATAAATGTATAATTACAAGATGATTCCAAATGAAAATGTCTCCTTGGTAAATATAGGAGACTAGGAGATATAATTACAACTAATGGACTAAATCCGACATAAATAAAATAACATTACTAATGTAATATCCCCCAATTAAGGGGTAATGAGCCATTACTTAGGGCTTAACACAATTTTTATTTTTGTAGATGGCACCTCCCAAACTATCATCTTGGGCTCACTCGCTTCATACATTGGTGAAGATTTATAATCTATTTCATACATAAGATGGTCTTTTGACCTCAAACATTAGGGGGCATTTGTTATAACCCTAAATTGCTCTACACATGCATACCTAGAATCAGGCCCTCTTACTTTCTATTTTTGCCAATCATCACTGAGTTGATCTTCTTAAGAACATTATTTTTGAATATGTACACACCCTGCACCATTACTTCCCATGTATGTACACCCGATGCACCACTACAACCCACGTACGTACTCTAACTGCACCACTACAACCCGCGCATACTCGCAAAAGTTGCGGAAATTAAAAATTTGAAAGGAATTCGTTGAGATTACAGGCTATTGGGTAGTTTCCCAACTGTCCCACCACCTATAGCCTGTCACCCAACCGAATAACCATCCTTTTGTCATACAAAAGGAGGTATTGGGGTCTCATTCCTAACCTAAGCATAAGAACAGTGAAACTCTTCCTATTTCAAATCCCCTCCTTGCCCCACGAAATTGCAGCCACCTTGTGAGATTTGCCTCAAAATTTCCCATTTTTCCCTTTTTCCTCCATTGATGCAGGAGCATCGCTCACTCAATCAAGCGAGCCAGCGCGTGGAGGAAAAGAGACAGCTGGATAGTGCCAGCATATATATTTTTGAAATACTTTGGAAATTTGTTTTTCCGCCATTTAAATGAAGGCATTCATAAGAAGCGTACTTGTACTGTATGTAGATAGGAAGGCATTTAATAGTTTTAATGCTGTTAGATAGGAATTTATTGTAGAATTGATAGTTCCAAATTTCGAGAGGGCAAACGGAATATAGGCACCCTCCCTTTGTACATTGTATTATCAAGCATCCTGAAGAGAAGAGTAGAGCAGAGAACTGGTGAACAACACCCATGTACAGATTGAATTAATAGAAGGAAGTCTTTGATTAAGCTTTCATGGTTTGTGTTGTTTCTCTGTATTGATATTATGCTCATGGATGTTTGCTTTCTGTCATGCATTTGCTTTGATATGTTGTGTATGTGATTTCTTAATTGAATCTGAAGTCTGAGGAGAAGGAGAATAAGTTTCAATTGTTTCTCTGTCTGAGCCTGGAGATTCCTGCATAGAGTGCAGTTGAATTCCTCCACATAGAGTGCGTTGAGGAGGCTAGACAGTAAACACTTACTCTCACCTACCCAGAAGTTGATTTGGGTTGAGGAAGCATGCAGGGGAAGTGCAGGCCAAGCTTGAAATCTCAGCAGTTAGTTTGAGCAGAGGAAGACAGAGATTCGGTGGCTGTGAGTGCACGGGACCAGAAAGAATTCGACACTTAGAGAATTGTTGAAGGTCAAGCGCATAGAGTGTTCGAAGGGTCTTTGAAGGAGTCAGAAAATTTAAGCTCAGGAGGGATAGTTCCTCGTGCATATTGAGGGAACAGGCCTAGGTGAGATTCAAACCAAGAGAAGTCGTGGAGCGGAAGGAATCCTTAAGGAGGATAATCGACGGCCAGGGATTGCTGTGGAGAATTGTGAAGTCCTGTGGATCATCGGATCTAGGAGAAGTAGCGAGGGATTTAACCCTCAAGCGCAGGTAGAACCCATTTTCCATCGCATATCGACATATCGGGTTTGGCGAGTGCAAGAGTTGCATGCACGTCGAAATCGTGAGTCGCGAATTCTTGATTTAATCGGAGCCATCGATTGTGACATGGACAGGTGGCACGAGATCCCGGGGAGTCAGGATTCGGCACTTCGGCGTTTTCAAAGTCGAGAGGACCACGGAGAAATAGTGAAATCCTGAGTTGCGACAGGTCCCACAGGAACAGCGTGGAGCGCTAACACGTGGCATCGTGCATCGGCATTTGAGGTTTTGAAAGGTGAATGAATCATGACCTTTCACATGCCGATTTCCCGATAGGTAAATCCCCGACAGGACGGGGCGTTGACCGTTGACTATCGGGGATCGGGATTCGGAATTTTTGTGGACACGAGAACTGTGTTCACGAGTTTCGCGATATCGCGAGACCCGATTTCCCAATTTCAAAGGGAGGTCAGAGAGGAGTGTTGTGGGTAGTGAGAACTCGCAAGAGGAATTCGAAGAGTTGTTGACTCTTCGGGCTTGTGAGGAAGAAGAAGGTCCTGGTGAGAGCGGCTTGCAAGCGAGGCAGGTTGCAATCAAGTGGTATCAGAGCCTTGAAATCTTGTCTATATATTGCAGGCAAGTGGAGTGAAGGAGAAACAGAAGACACTCTGATACACACAACTTGCATCAGTGTGGTATCAGAGCGAGAGTGTCTCTGTTTTCTATAGCAGAGAGAAGCAGAATTACACCATGACATCGAGAAGAGAAAGGCAGTCACCTGATCGTGAAGACAGGGATTCCCAAAGAAGAGGAAGACCGGCAGGGAACCTGGAGATGGAGCCCCAAATACGAGATCTCAGGGCGAGACTCGAAGAGATGGAGACCACCCAAAGGCGCGGAGTTAGCGCTGGAGAGTTCAGTGATTCTGAGGTAGAAGAGGAAGCTGGACACGATACAGAAGAGGTCTCAGCAGAGGATGCCTCAATAGAGAGGTTGATCAGAGCCATCTCCAGGATGAGCTCAAAGACGAAAATGGACATTCCTGTCTATGAGGGGAGTCTAAATGCAGAAGAGTTGCTGGATTGGATCCGAGCACTCGACACCTACTTCGATTACGAAGATATCGAAGAGGACAAGAAGGTGAGGCATGCTGTTACCAAATTGAAGGGACATGCAGCCTTATGGTGGGATGAGTTGCAGGTGGATAGGTGCTGGAAAGGAAAAAAGAATATCAAGAGCTGGGACAGGATGATCGCTAAGATGAAAGCGAAGTTCATCCCGAGGGACTACCAGATCAAACTGTTCAGGCGAATGCAGAACCTGAGACAGAAGATGATGACGGTGAAGGAGTACACTGAGGAATTCTACAGACTCCACATCAGAGCTGGTCATCGGGAGAGTGATGACGAAAAGGTGGCAAGATACCTGAATGGGTTGAGGTATGACATTCAGGATGAATTGAGCATGGTTACCATCTGGACAGTTGAGGATGTGTACCAGATGGCTTTAAAAGCCGAGGAGAAGCTGAGCTGCAAGCAGGGACAGTGAGGGCGAGGCAGAAGCCAACCCCGAGGCAAGATAGTTTCCCAAGAATGAACACAGAAGCCCCAGGAGGATTGGAAGAGGCCTCAGGGAAAAGATGAAAGAGGAGGAACCTCACAGCAGAGGCAACAATATGCTGAGCCGAGGAGACAGCAAACTGATCAGCAAGGAGATTATGCTGACGCCAACACATTTCCTCGTACCTGAGGTAGAGGAAGAGGCCGAGGAGGAGTCATCACATGTTTTACATGTGGGAAAGATGGACACAAAGATGTGGATTGTCCAGACAGGAAAATGGACAGAGGAAAAACTCACGTCGCTGAGGCACAGAGGCGTGATGTTGAAGATGAGGATACTGGAAGTGGGAAGTCACTGACAGTGCACAAAGTTCTCTTGAAACCTGAGAAAGAGGTGGAGGACACAGCTCAGAGAACAAGACTGTTCAGGATGACTTGCAAGACCAAGGGCTGGAAATGAAAGGTCATAGTGGACAGCGGAAGCACTGACAATATCGTCTCAACCGAGATGGTGGAAAAGTTGGAGCTGGAGACGAACAGACACCCGAGTCCATACAAAGTGTCATGGCTGTAGAAAGGGCACCAGGTAAGTGTTATGAAACAATGCTTGGTTGATTTTAAAATGGGTGAATATAAAGATAAAATTATGTGCGATGTTATTCCCATGGATGTCTGTCATGTTTTATTGGGTAGACCATGGCAGTATGATAGAAATGTTGTTCATGATGGGAGAATGAACACATACACCTTGGAGAAGGATGGGAGGTCACATACGCTATTTCCGATAAAGGATAAGGAGGTGAAGCCGGAGATGAGCAACACGATACTTCTCATGAGTGGGAAAGAGCTTCTCACGGAGATGGAGAAGAACGAATATCGACAGTTCTTTGTTGTCAGGAAACCGAGGATTGTCCTAACTAGCACAAGAGTGGACGACTTGTCAGAGGAGATTCAGGAACTATTGGGAGAGTTCGCTGATATCATCGTGGATGAACTACCTCGTTCGTTGCCACCGATGAGGAGTTTGAGTCACCACATTGACCTCATACCAGGAGCAAGTTTTCCAAATAAGGCAGCATACAGGTTGACACCTCAAGAGAATGAGGAGGTAAAAAGGCAGGTACAGGATCTGCTAGACAAGGGACTGGTCAGGGAAAGTCTTAGTCCATGTGTTGTTCCGACAGTAATGAGTCCGAAGAAAGATGGAGGCTGGAGGATGTGTACAGACTCCAGGGCGATAAACAAAATCACCATCAGATACAGATTCCCACTGCTGAGGATGGATGATTTGATGGATTGCCTGAGTGGGGCGAATTATTTTTCAAAAATTGACCTCAAGAGCGGATATCATCAGATCCGGATGAGAGAGGGAGATGAATGGAAGACGGCATTCAAGACAAATGAAGGTTTGTACGAATGGTTGGTCATGCCGTTTGGCTTGACAAATGCGCCGAGCACATTCATGAGGCTGATGAATGAAGTCTTGCGGGAATTCATTGGCAAATTTGTGGTCGTATACCTGGACAACATATTAATTTTCAGCAAGACCAAGGTTGAACACTTGAGGCATTTAGCCATTGTGATGAGAAGACTGCAGTAGGAGAAGCTGCTGATCAATTTGAAGAAGTGCTCATTCATGCAGACAAAACTCATTTATTTGGGTTTTGTAATCTCGGCGAATGAATTGAATATGGATCCTGAGAAGGTAGAAGTAATCAGGAATTGGCCATCACCGAGGAATGTTTTTGAGGTAAGGAGCTTTCATGGTATGGTTAGTTTCTATAGGAAATTCATTCAAAACTTCAGTGGAATTAGTGTAGCGATGATGGACACGGTAAAGAATCGGCATAAAGTTTTTCATTGGACAGCCGAGGCTAAGAGAAGCTTCAATCTGTTGAAGCGAAAGATAACAGAGCAACCAGTGTTGGTGTTGCCCGATTTTCAGAAAACCTTCCAGGTGAAATGTGACGCCAATGGATATGCTGTTGGAGGGGTCTTGAGTCAAGATGACAAACCTGTAGCATATTACAGTGAGAAGCTGGATGACGCAAAGATGAAATACTCCACATACGATAAAGAATTCTATGTCATCATACAGTCACTGAAGAAGTGGAGGCATTACTTGCTACCCAAGGAATTTGTGCTGTACAGTGATAACCATGCACTGCAGTTCGTAAGTCAGCAGGAGAAGCTGAACCAGAAGCATGCAAAGTGGGTGGAATATATGTAGAATTTCACATTCATGATTAAACACATTTCAGGAACTGCTAACAAAGTAGCTGACGCTTTGAGCAGGAAATGTTTGATGCTGCAGGAATTCAGAGTCAAGACGCTGGGTTTTGAAAATCTGAAAGATATGTATGCAGGTGATGCAGATTTCGGAGAAGCATACGAGGCAACCGAGAACCCATTTCTCAGGGATAGGAGTCTGTGGATTGACTACCTGATCTAGGATGGATTTCTATTGAAGGGCAATCAATTGTGCATACCGAATTGCTCCATGAGGGAGAATTTGGTGAAGGAAAAACACAGCGGAAGCTTAGCAGGTCATTTTGGGCATGATAAGACATTCGCCAAGCTGAGCAAATCATATTATTGGCCGGGCATGAGAGAAGATGTAAAAATATTTGTTGACAGATGTAGGATTTGTCAACATTCTAAGGGCCGAAAGCAGAACAGAGGGTTCTATCAGCCGTTGCCCATACCCGAGAGCCCATGGGAAGCCATTAGCATGGATTTTGTGCTAGGATTGCCAAGAACGCAGAGAGGCGTTGATTCCATCTTTGTGGTGGTGGACAGGTTCTCAAAAATGGCACATTTTATCTCATGTCAAAAGACCAGCGATGCGACCCACATCGCCAATTTGTTTTTCAAAGAAATCATCAGACTGCATGGATTGCTGAGAAGCATAGTCTCGGATCAGGATACAAAATTCATAGGTCATTTTTGGAGGATGCTATGGAAGAAGCTAGGAACTAATCTGGCATTTATTTTAGCTTATCACCCCCAAACAGATGGGCAGACGAAAGTGGTCAACAGGAGCTTGGGGGATTTATTGAGAAGCCTAGTGACAGAGCATCACAGCAGTTGGGACCAGATCTTACCACAGGCAGAGTTTGCGTACAATGATTCAGTGAATCAGAGTACTGGGAAAAGTCCATTCCAGATTTTGTATGGAACACAGCCAAGAGGAGTTTCTGAGCTCAGGGAGTCAGAACAGGCTGAAACTAGCAGCGCAAGCGCTGAAGAGTTCGCAGAGGTGATACAGGAACTTCACACGCAGGTGAAGTAGCGACTAATGGACGCAAACCAAGAATATAAGCACAGAGCCAATCAGAGGAAAAGACAACTTCAGTTTGAAGTTGGAGACATGGTTCTGGCGCACTTGAGGAAAGAAAGGTTCCCAAGGGGGACATACAACAAGCTCAAAATGAGGAATATTGGACCATGCAAAGTCCTGAGGAAATTTGGAGAAAATGCATATGAGCTTGAGTTGCCAGAGGGCATCGGGATATCTCCAATTTTTAACGTTTCAGATTTATACCCATATAGAGATGCAGAAGCAGACACTGGAACTGAGTAACCAGTGGTCCAATGTAAAAAGTAGTTACCAGTTGCACAGAAACCTCAGATGGAGTGCATACTGGATAAGAGAGTAGGCAGGAGGACCAGGAGAAAGCAGTATTTTGAATACCTGGTGAAATGGAAGAACCACCCAGTGGAGGATGCCAGCTGGGAGACAGAAGCAGTGATACAAAAGCATGGGCATAATGTGCAGGAGCTCATGGACAGGAGCCCATGAAATCTTTTGAGCTGGGGAGTATGATGCAGGAGCATATCTCACTCAATCAAGTGAGCCAGCGCGTGGAGGAAAAGAGACAACTGGATAGTGCCAGCATATATATTTTTGAAATACTTTGGAAAGTTGTTGCACCGCCATTTAAATGAAGGCATTCATAAGAAGCGCACTTGTATTGTATGTAGATAGGAAGGCATTTAATAGTTTTAATGCTGTTAGATAGGAATTTATTGTAGAATTGATAGTTCCAAATTTTGAGAGGGCAAACGGAATATAGGCACCCTCCCTTTGTACATTGTATTATCAAGCATCTTGAAGAGAAGAGCAGAGCAGAGAACTGGTGAAGAACACCCATGTACAGATTGAATTAATAGAAGGAAGTCTTTGATTCAGCTTTCATGGTTTGTGTTGTTTCTCTGTATTGATATTATGCTCATGGATGTTTTCTTTCTGTCATGCATTTTCTTTGATATGTTGTGTATGTGATTTCTTAATTGAATCTAAAGTCTGAGGAGAAGGAGAATAAGTTTCAGTTGTTTCTTTGTCTAAGCCTGGAGATTCCTGCATAGAGTGCAGTTGAATTCCTCCGCATAGAGTGCATTGAGGAGGCTTGACAGTAAACACTTACTCTCACCTGCCCAGAAGTTGATTTGGGTTGAGGAAGCGTGCAGGGGAAGTGCAGGCTGAGCTTGAAATCTCAGCAGTTAGTCTGAGCAGAGGAAGACAGAGATTCGGTGGCTGTGAGTGCACAGGACCGGAAAGAATTCAACACTTAGAGAATTGTTGAAGGTCGAGTGCATAGAGTGTTCGAAGGGTCTTTGAAGGAGTCAGAAAATTTAAGCTCAGGAGGGATAGTTCCTCGTGCATATTGAGGGAACAGGCCTGGGTGAGATTCGAACCAAGAGAAGTCGTGGAGCAGAAGGAATCCTTAAGGAGGATAATCGACGGCCAGGGATCGCTGTGGAGAATTGCGAAGTCCCATGGATCGTCGGATCTGGGAGAAGTAGCAAGGGATTTAACCCTCAAGCGCAAGTAGAACCCATTTTCCATCGCATATCGGCATATCGAGTTTGGCGAGTGCAAGAGTTGCATGCACGTCGAAATCGCGAGTTGCGATTTCCCGATTTAATTGGAGTCGTTGATTGTGACGCGGACAGGTGGCACGAGATCCCGGGGAGTCGGGATTCGGCACTTTGACGTTTTCAAAGTCGAGAGGACCACGGAGAAATAACAAAATCCTGAGTTGCGACAGGTCCCACAGGAACAGCGTGGAGCACTAACACTTGGCATCGCGCATCAGCATTCGGGGTTTTGAAAGGTGAATGAATCGTGACCTTTCACATGTCGATTTCTCGATAGGGAAATCCCTGACAGGACGGGGCGTTGACTGTTGACTATTGGGGATCGGGATTCGGAATTTTTGTGGACACGAGAACTGTGTTCGTGAGTTTCGCGATATCGCGAGACCCGATTTCCCGATTTCAAAGGGAGGTCAGAGAAGAGTGTTGTGGGTAGTGATAACTTCCGAGAGGAGTTCGAAGAGTTGTTGACTCTTCAGGCCTGTGAGGAAGAAGAAGGTCCTGGTGAGAGCGGCTTGCAAGCGAGGCAGGTTGCAATCATCCATCATAAGCCCATTCCATTTCCCTAGAAGACGTTTGAGAGGAGAAATATTCATGGAATCGCGGTTGGATATTGGTGAAGAGGAGCCTAGACTAGGTTCATGGAGTAGTCATCGATCTTGCTATAAGTAAACATTGTGATATCAATAAAAGGAATACTTTTTTTGTCCCGAAATATGATGTGTCCAATGTTTGTATTTGATTTATGATTTATTCTAACATCTAACCCATGATTTTTATAAGAGATGCATGGTTGTAGTTCCATGTTTATCTTTTTTTGAATGCAGGTCAGCCTTGGGAGGAGGCTTGGAGTCAGTGGAGATATCAAGCGTGAGAGGATCGACACCGTATGTAGAGTAAAAGTTAAAGTTACCTGATATTTCTCACTTTGTCTTTCATGTATGAATCTGGGGTATATTTGGGGTAGTTAGAAAAGTAGGATACTTTTAGACGGTTAGATCTGCCTACATTATGAACCCTAGTGTAGTCCATAGGGGGGTTTTCCCTACTACCAATGTCAATGGCATCAGTGGACCTCCTTGGACTCCAGATTGAGTCGAGGAGTGGACTGTATATGGTTTGGGTATTTATATTTATGTTTATGCATATGTGACATATGTTCATGTATATCATGATGGTGTTTATGGATAGATGACATGTTTCGTTAATGGATGCAGGATGATGATTGCTTTCTAATCATACTCACATTACGAGTAAAGGGGCCATGCACAACAACCAAAGTTATTGAGGGAGATGTGCGGAACTAGCACTCCAACTGTGACTTGAATTGTAGGTTAATGATTACCTAGTTCGAGAGACCCATGATTCCATGAGGGTGGACTGAGATAGTCACTCACGAAGATTCTAAGGGGCATGCAATAAGGTAGGGTCCTTATTCCTTAGAGGCCCTTAGTCTCCCACAAGGTCTCCTAATAAGGTATTGACTCCAAAGGTTGGACGTCTACCAAAATCATTCAAAAGGTGACTGGCACCCTTGGAGCACGTAGTGCGCCTTGAAGGGAACGTCATGATTTTTAACACGGGTGAGTCAATGAACCTAGGTGACTAGAAAACAATATTTTATTTTGACATGGTGACACAGACCTGCAGGTTGGGATTCGCACAGGATATTTTCTTTCCGGCCCCTAAGAGCTCGATTGGCTCTTTTATTTCCCTTTCGGGAAATCAACACCCACAACAAACCTTGAGGGAACCCCTCTTTTAATTCGGGATACTGGATTTCGTGATTTCGCGAATCCTGTGGTCGAGAACCTTACCTCTTCGACCTTCGAAACCCCAAAATACTAATGCTTGACCTTTGCTAATGTCAATTTCAGCTTTTAGGCTTTCGCGAATTCGGGAGTTGCGATGACGTGCAACCCTGCTCTCGACCCCTGGAGTCCCAAACTGTTGACTTTTGATTTACCGAAATAAAAATGTTCTAGTCCTTTCTTCCTCTTCGCGGTTTCGAGATTTCAATCACCGAAAAGTTCTTCCACTATGTCCTCATAATTCCCAATTTTCCGAAACACTTATACTCTTCCTTGCTCCTTTGAAATTCACAACTTCGGAAAATTCAATGTGGAGTGTAGACCCTTGTCAATAGGAACGTAGGAATCTCGACTTCTGAAATGCCGATAATCCTTTGTCACAACTTTTGATTTCAGGTTTTCCCCCCTGCTAAGTCCTGATCTCCTTTCATCGATACTTTTGAAACCCCGAACTCCAAAGTCCCGAAAACTTAAACTTGCTTCTCCCTACTTCCACACACAAAAACTTCCTTTTCGCGTTTCGAGGATTTGTTCAGCCTAGAATTTGGCTTACACTTCTGATTTTCGAACCCCAAAATGCCGAAATGATATGATGTCCCAATAAGTCAAGATCAACGGTCTCTTATCCTCCTTGCAGCTCCTATAGATCCTACGGTTCTCACTATTTTGGGAATTCTCCTTGGAGAACCTTGACCGTCCAAATTCCTTCTTCAAGAACCTCTCCTCTGAGTCACCTTAGCGATCCTCTTCACTTTGACTTGGCCTCTGCACGATGACCAAAACTCCTCTCCTGCTCTTCAACACTTGAAAGTGTTGACCCTCTTGATCTTCCTTTCGCAAACTCAAATCTCCTAAGAGATTTCTACACGCACTCCTTGTGGAACTTCTTTAAATATTCCTAAATATTTGAATCTCTTGACTCTATGCAACTATGCAACAACAGTCCTTCAATCTCTCAACCTTAGTATATGTGTTCTAAGGTCTCGACTAGCCTGCACACACCTTGCATGTCTTTTGTGCTTGTCTTGCACCTCAGTTGAAATGAGAACAACGGTATCCCTCCTGAGCTTTCAGAGATGAAATCTGAACCCGTTAACGCACTCCTTGTGGATGCTTCACTGCACTCCTTGCAGGAACTCTGACTCAAGAAGAGAAACAATTTAAACTCATTTCCTTACTCTCTCAGACTTCAAATAATTAACATGAAATCATACATACATAGCATAAAAGCAAATGTACAACAGAAAGAGTAAAACAACCATGAGCATAGCATTTAGTATGTATACACAAAAAGCATTATAACACCATGAGTCTGAATCAAAGTTTCATATATTAAATTCAGAACTTCTATACATGGATTCTTCTACACGGCTCTCTGCTACTGCTCTTCTCTATTCTCTATGATATTCTTGATAATGTTTCAATGATACAAGATGAGGGTGTCTATATTCGGTTTTCCCTCCAGCTCCTAAAACTATCTAATCTAGAATTTAAATCTACCTACTTTCATTAACTATGCATAAATGCCTCTACACCTTACAGATGAGAGTGAATCGCTCAAGATCTATTTACAATATGGAAGTATGCCCTTCTTAACTATTACATTAAAGTCTGTGAATCCAAACTTTCAAAATATTTCAAACAATTTTAACATGTGCCAAAAATGCAATGGCATTTGTCGCACACTCACTTGTTGCTAGCGATGCTCCTGCATCATACTCCCTCACTTGAAAATTTTCATGGAATCCTATTCATGAGCTCTTGCACTTTCTGTCCATGCTGCTAGATTTCTGCTTCATTCTCCCAGCTGGAATCTTCAATTGGATGCCCCTTCCACTTGACTAAATATTCAAAATACTCTTTTCTCCTGGTCTTCTTGTTGAATCTCTTGTCCAGTATACTCTCCATCTGTGGCTTTTCAGCTACAGGCATTTTTTTAGCCCCCTGAACCTCTGTCTGTTCACTGTCTGCTCCTGCTTCTTCAGCTTTGTAAGGGTACAAATATGAGATGTTGAATATTGGTGAAATTCCAATCTCATCGGGTAATTTGATCTCATATGCATTTGCCCCAAATTTTCTTATGATATTACATGGTCCAATCTTTTTCATTTTCAGTTTGTTATATGTTCCTCTTGGGAACCTTTCCTTTTTTAGGTGTGCAAGAATCAGATCACCAACTTCAAATTGAAGTTCTCTCCTGCATTGATCTACTCTGCACTTGTACTCTTGGCTCAAGTTCTGTAATTTCTCCTTCACTTGGCTGTGAAGTTCTTTCATTGCCTCTGCAAAATTCTCTACACTAACACTTCTAGTTTTATATTGTTCTAAATCCTTCAGTTCATAAACTCACCTGGGTTGCATTCCATAAACAATCTAAAATGGACTCTGCCCTGTTCTTCTATTGATCGAATCATTATAAGCAAATTCCACATGTGGCAGAATGTCATCCCAATGACTGTCGTGTTCAGTCACTAGGCTTCTCAGTAAATCTCCCAAGCTTTTGTTCACAACTTTTGTCTGTCCATCCGTCTGAGGATGATAAGATGAGCTAAAAGACAAAATTGTCCCCAAATTCTTCCATAAAGTCCTCCAGAAATGTCCTACGAACTCGGTGTCTCGATCCGAAACTATACTCCTTAGTAAGCCGTGAAGTTTGACAACTTATTTCAAAAATAGGTTCGCAATGTGAGTTGCATCGTTGGTTTTCTGACATGGTATAACGTGTGCCATTTTAGAAAATTTGTCTACCACCAAAAATATTGACTCAAACCCTCTTTGTGTTCTCAGCAGCCCCAACACAAAATCCATGCTTACTGCATCTCACAGCCTCTCTAGTATGGGTAACGGCTGATACAACCCTGTATTCTGTCTTTTTCCCTTCGTGTGCTAATAAATTCTACATCTGTCCACAAATATTTTGACATTGGTCCTTATCCCTGGCCAAAGATATGAGCTATTTAATTTCGAGAACGTTTTGTCATGACCGAAATGTCTAGCCAATCCTCCACTGTGCTTTTCTTTCAGTAGATTCTCCCTCATGGAGCATTTTGGAATACACAGTTGATTGTCTCTGAATAGTAATCCATCCTGGATCATATATTCAATCCATTGTCTTTTGTCCCTAAGAATTGGATTCTCAGATGCCTCATATGCCTCTTTGAAATCTGGATCATTTTTGTACATGTCCTTGAGATTATCAAAACTTAAAGTTTTGCCTCTAAACTCCTACACCAGTAACCATTTCCTACTCAAAGCATCAACAACTTTGTTAGTAGTTCCAGAAATATGTTTAATTACAAAAGTAAAATTCTGCATATATTCAACCCATTTTGCATGTTTTTGGTTCAACTTATCCTGTTGAGTCACAAATTGTAAGGCATGATTATCACTGTACAAAACGAACTCTTTAGGAACCAAATAGTGCCTCCACTTCTTCAGTGCTTGTATGACTGCATAAAACTTCTTATCATATGTGGAGTACTTAACCTTTGCCTCATTCAGTTTCTCACTGAAGTATGTGACTGGCCTATCATCTTGGCTCAAGACCGCTCCTATGGCAAATCTGCTTGCATCACACTTGACCTAAAATGTCTTGTTGAAATCTAGCAACACCAAAATTGGTTGTTCAGTAATTTTCTTTTTCAACAAATTAAAACTTTTCTCTGCTTCTTTCGTCCAGTGAAAAGATTTATGCCTTTTCTTCACCGTGTCCATCAACAGTGCGCTAATTCCACTGAAATTTCTAATAAATTTCCTGTAGAAACTAGCTAATCCATGAAAACTTCAAACTTCAAAGATACTCTTCGGTGATGGCCAATTCTTAATCACCTCCACTTTATCTGGATCCATTTCCAAATAAATGAGCTATGTCTTCATGAATGGTGATTTCTTCATATTTATCAGCAACTTCTCTTGCTGCAATTTCTTCATCACTATAGCCAAATGCTTCAAGTGCTCTGTTTCTGTCCTACTGAAAATCAGTATATCGTCAAGATATACAATGATGAATTTTCCAATGAACTCCTTCAGGACTTCATTAATCAAACTCATGAAAGTACTAGGTGCATTTGTTAAGCCTAATGTCATAACAAGCCATTCATACAACTCTTCATTTGTCTTGAAGGCTATTTTCTACTCATCACCTTCTCTCATTCGGATTTGATGATATCCATTTTTCAAATCAATCTTTGAAAACAATTTGGCTCCACTCAAACAATCCGTCAAATCATCCATCCTTGGCAATGGAAATCTATATCTGATGGTAATCTTGTTAATTTCCCTTGAGTCTGTACACATCCTCCAACCTCCATCTTTCCTTAGACTGAGCACTGTTGGAACAACACATGGACTCAAGATTTCTCTAACCAATCCTTTGTCCATTAAGTCCTGGACCTGTCTCTTGACCTCTTCATTCTCCTACGGTGTCAATTTGTACGTTGCTTTGTTTGGTAAACTAGCTCCAGGTATAAGATCGATGTGATGAATTATACTCCTGATAGGTGGCAATGAACGAGGTAGTTCGTCCACTACTATATCAACAAATTCTTCCAGTAGCTGCTGGATTTGCTCTAGTAAATCATCCACTCTTGTGCTAGTTAAAACAATTCTAGGCTTCCTAACCACAATGAATTGTGTATCTTCTTTCTTCTTAACCTCCTTAAGAAGTTCCTTCCCACTCATGATAAGTATAGTGTTGCTTACCTTTGTTTTCACTGCTTTATCCTTGATAGGCAACAACATGTGAGTTCTTCCATTCTTCTCCAAGGTGTATGTGTTATTTCTCCCTTCATGAGTCACATTCCTGTCATATTGCCACGGTCTACCCAACAATAGGTGACAAACATCCATGGGAATGACATCACATAGTATTTCATCCTTATATCCTCCTATTTTAATTTCAACTAAACATTGTTTAGTGACATTTACCTGATGCCCTTTTTGTAGCCATGAAATTCTATATGGGCTTGGATGTTCAATAGTCTCCAGCTCTAGCTTTTCTACCATCTCCATAGAAATGAGATTTTATGTGCTACCACTGTCCACGATGACCTTGCATACCCTGTCTTGGGTCTTGCAAGCAGTCTGAAAAAGTCTATTCCTTTGGACTGGGTTTTGTACTTCCTTCTCTGGCGTTAATAGAACTTTCCTCATCATCAATGATCTTCCACCTTCAACATCCTTTTCCTCAACATTTTGTCTTTGTGCTTCGGCAATGTGAGTCTCACCTCCTTCTTTTTTCTTATGTGGACATTCATAAGACTTGTGCCCATTCTTCCCGCAGGTGAAGCATTTTATTTCGCCACCTCTCCCTCTTCCTCTTCCTCTAGTTCAAGGAAAAGTATTTATGTTTGCATATTGTCCTCTCTGTGAACTTCCACCTCTCTCAGTTTGAGTTTGAGGTTTATTCCACTCTTCCTTAGGTTTCTAATTTTTGTCTTGGGCAATTGTTTTCCCTCTGGCTTGACTTATGCCTCTCCCTCTTTGACTTTGCTTTCGTCTCAGCTTCTCTTTAGCCTTCAGAGCCATCTGTTAAGCATCTTCCACCGTTCGAATGGTCATCATGCTCATCTCATATTGGATGTCATATCTCAAACCATTCATATATTTGGAAACCTTTTCATCGTCACTTTCGTGATGACCTGCCCTGATGTTTAGTTTGTAGAATTCCTCAGTGTACTCTTTCACTGACATCAGCTTCTGTCTCAAATTCTGCATCCTCCGAAATAGAGTGATTTGGTAATCCTTGGGTATGAATTTTGCCTTCATCTTCGCAACCATTCTATCCCAACTCTTGATTTTCTACTTTCCTTTGTAGCGTCTGTCAACCTGCAGTTCATCCCACCATAATGTTGCATGCCCTTTAAGTCTTGTGACAATATGTTTGATCTTCTTGTCTTCCTTGACATCTTCATAGTCAAAATACTTATCCAGGGCTCTAATCCAATCGAGAATATCTTCAACATTCAGGTTTCCCTCATATACTGGAATGTCCATTTTTTCCCTAGCACCTATCCTTGCAACAACCCTAAATAGGTGTTCTTCTGAGGCATCTTCTACTGCAACTTCTTCTCCTCCATGTCTAGCTTCATTGTCACTTTCAGACTCACTGATATCTCCAGCACCGATTTTGCATCTCTGTGCTATTTCCATGGCATCAATCCTAGCATGCATTTCACGCATCTCTCTTGCCCCTGGCGGATCAGGTAATTGCCTACCCCTTCTTCTTTTCATTTCCCTTTCCTCTGGTGGATCGAGTGTTTGCCCGTCTCTTCTTCTTGATGGCATGGATGTAAGATTCCTCTTTTCCCTGCTACAGAAAGAAAATAAATTTTTCTATGCTGATACCACAACTGACGCAGAACCCCAGACTTGCAGGTTGGGATCTGCACAGGATCCTTTCTTTCTGGCCCCTGAGAGCTCGATTGGCTCTTTTATTTCCCTTTCAAGAAATCAACACCCACAACAAACCTTGAGGGAACCCCTCTTTTAATTCGGGATACTGGATTTCACGATTTCGTGAATCCCGTGGTTGATCACCTTACCTCTTCGACCTCCGAAACCCCAAAATACTAATGCTTGACCTTTCCTGATGTCAATTTCAGCTTTTAGGCTTTCGTGAATTCGTGAGTTGCGTTGACATGCAACCCTTCTCTCGACCCCTGGAGTCTCGAACTTCCAACTTCCAATTTACCAAAATGCAAATGTTCCGGTCCTTTCTTCCTCTTCACGGTTTCGAGATTTCAATCACCAAAAAGTTCTTCCACTATGTCCTCGTAATTCCTAATTTTTCAAAACACTTATACTCTTCCTTGCTCCTTCGAAATTTGCAACTTCGGAAAATTCAATGTGGAGTGTAGACCCTTGTCAACGGGAACGCCGAAATCCCGATTTCCGAAATGGCGATAATCCTTTGTCGCGATTTCTGATTTCGGGTTTTCCCCCGTGCTGAGTCTCGATCTCCTTCCCTCGAGACTTCCGAAACCCCAAACTCTGAAGTCCCAAAAACTTAAACTTGCTTCTCCCTACTTCCACACACGAAAACTTCCTTTTCGTGTTTCGGGGAATTGATCAGCCAAGAATTTGGCTTACACTTCGGATTTTCAAACCCCGAAATGATGAAATGATCTGACATCCCAATAAGTCAAGATCAATGGCCTCTTATGCACCTTGCAACTCCTGTAGATCCTATGGTTCTCACTATTTCAGGAATTCTCCTTGGAGAACCTTGACCGTCCAAATTCCTTCTTCAAGAACCTCTCCTCTGAGTCACCTCAATGATCCTCTTCACTTTGACTTGGCCTCTGCACGATGACCAAAACTCCTCTCCTTCTCTTCAACACTTGAAAGTGCTGACCCTCCTGAGTTTCCTTTTGCAAACTCTTATATCCTAAGAGATTTCTGCACACACTCCTTATGACACTTCTTCAAATATTCCTAAATATTTGAATCTCTTGACTCCGTGCAACTCTGCAACCACAATCCTTCAATCTCTCAACCTTAGTCTATGTGTTCTAAGGTCTCGACTAGCCTACACACACCTTGCATGGCTTCTGTGCTTGTCTTTCACTTCAGTTGAAATGAGAACAACGGTATCCCTCCTGAACTTTCAGAAATGAACTCTAAACCCATCAACGCACTCCCTGTGGATGCTTCACTGCACTCCTTGCAGGAACTCTAACTCAAGAAGAGAAACAATTGAAACTCATTTCCTTACTCTCTTAGACTTCAAAGAATTAATATGAAATCATACATACATAGCATAAAAGAAAATGTACTATAGAAAGAGTAAAACAACCATGATCATAGCATTCAATATGTATACACAGAAAGCATTATAACACCATGAGTCTGAATCAAGGCTTCATATATTAAATTCAGAATTTCTATACATGGATTCTTCTACACACTCTCTGCTACTGCTCTTCTCTATGCTCTATGATATTCTTGATAATGTTACAATGATACAAGATGAGGGTGTCTATAGTCAGTTTTCTCTCCAGCTCCTAAAACTGTCTAATCTAGAATTTAAATCTACCTACTTTCATTAACTATGCATAAATGCCTCTACACCTTATAGATGAGAGTGAATCGCTCAAGATCTATTTACAATATGGAAGTACGCCCTTATTAACTATTACATTAAAGTCTGTTCATCCAAACTTTCAAAATATTGCAAACAATTTTAACATGTGCCAAAAATGTGATGGTGTTTGTCCCATGCTCGCTTGCTGCTGGCAATGCTCCTGCATCACGTGGTCAGAATTAAAATAAAAATGTTGTATGAGTAAATGTTTTTAATTATAATTTCCCTAAAAAAAAAAATCTAAGCCTAGTTGAAATTAAAGCCTAGGTCTAATTAGGGCAAGAGGACCAAAAACTAATTAATCAATTAATAAAAAGGGGGATGAAGAAAAATAAAATTTAGAATTTAAAGGAGAAATAAATTATCTAAAAAACAAATTACTGATATGTGCAAAGACGTGCTAATTTGGAACTTAGACAGAAAAGGGAAAATTAAATGCAAAGGGATGTGGAACATAGAAAGGGATTTGGTCTAGAGAACTTTCCTAAATAAAACTCAACTAATCTTTAAGAAATGCATCAGTCATTAACGAAAATTGAGGGAATAAAGGGACAATAAGGAGCGTTTTTAGAAATTCTTTTAGGAGGGTGGGGGAAATTAGCAAATTAAATTAATTAATTAAATGAATTTATGGTGCAACTAAGGGATTGGGTGACAAGTGTATGAGGAAGAGTATTTCCTAATAATTTTTTAATAAAAAGAATCTAACTTGCATTTATTAAATGGTCATTATGAGAACTCTATAAAAGAAATGGCAGATAAGGAGAATGGATCACAACTGGTATGCGTAAGGTTACGCTGCCAGAATTTTTCTTGACTGATTTCTCTTGTGGGAGTTGGGATACCCAGCTCAAATTGAGAGTGGTAGCTTGACCTTGCAAGGCAAGCCGGGTGGTATATTTTCTCGGGTTTGTGTGCATGGTCCCTTTTCGTTTTGGGGGGCTCAGGGGGGAGAAGAGTACCCCTAGCGTTGGCTAGGATGTATCGGTGAGGTCTCAATGATTAGCAAGCGGGATCAAGGAGGAGTGCCAGTTTCCAAAGAACATCAACACGCAATTTCACCGGTTACGGTACTCTCATTATGAATGGATCATGTTAATTTTCGTGTATATTAGTTGTTTTTAATTATGCCATAATATGTGATTGTATCACCGAACAAACTAGCAAGCATTATGAATGGATTGTGATAATTTCCTGGTATAATAGTTTTTTATAATTACGCCATAATATGTGACTGTATCATTGAATGAATTAGCAAGTATTATGAATGGATTGGGTTAATTTACTTGTATATTAGTTGTTTATAATTACGCCATATTCTATGACTGTATCACCGAATGAATTAGCAATCTCCTAGATAGATATTATGTCCAAGAAGTTTGATGGATCCTTGTCGTCCCTTAAACTACTAAAATTGGATATTGTGGTTACTAGATCTCTAGATAAGTGTACTATTACTAAGTTTTAAGGACGCTTCCATTGAACGACATAACCGAAAGAAAAATAATTTATTATAGTTTCTTGATGGCGTCATTACAGTAATGTTCTTGCGTGGTATGTCTACGAGAGTGTTGCTTCATGGGGCACTGGGGAAAAATCTTGCATAAATGCTAACCTTGGCGACTTGGGATTGAAAATGATCCCTGAGATAGAATATGGTTAGGGTGAGGTTAATGCTAAATAATTTTTTTTTACGGTTGCATGAAAACGGTAGTGTAGAGTCAACTCCTTAATGATCGGTATTATTTTGGCCTTCTGAGAATGCGCCTTAGTACCCAACCACTAGTTTGCATCCTTGGTCTCCATGGAATCAGAAGATTACTCGAGGTTGGGGCTTGGGATAGTAAACCTCCAGTAAATGTATACGCAGTGACTCCATTGGTAGGAAGTGCGCAGTTTCCTCGTTCGCTCTCACCCACTACTCTCGTAGTTTCGTAACCCAGCAAGAACCAGATCTCTCCTCGATATCACGACCCTATCTGAAGTTTGTGTGATATTAGAGAAGCTTCAGGAATTGTGTGCGTGTTTCTTCTCTCTGTTGACCCCCCCCCAAAAAATGTATGTTGTACCCATTTATGTCTGGAATCAATCGTTGGTATATTGTCTGAATTTTAAGAATTTTCCTCCTCTGAAAAATGGGTTGATGTCTCTGGTAAATTTTCTGCCAAGAAGTTGTCACCAAATATTAATCAAAGCCATCGTCTGCCTTTTAACAAGCGCCAAAAAGAGATACAATGTTTGATTTTTATTTCCACCTGGAAAAATACTATGTTGCTACCAGACTGATGATCTCCCACTAGAGAGATTATAGCGGATGGGATTTCAAAAAATCAGAATACTGCCACTATTAAGTCTCTGTCATGGCCAGAATGGTTGTTCTACTCGTCCCTTAGAGCTCAGCGTGACAGAAGATCGCAAGAGGTTCTATTCTTAGGGTTTTCCCTTTCTTTTTCTCTCTACGTGGTGCCATATAATTCGTTCTGAGACTGGGAAAATTTGAATTCTGACTTTTATTTCAGTAATGGCATTTAATTAGCTATGTTTTGAGATATGGTCAGTTAAAATGTTTTGGGCCCCAAATATTAAAATATTATTCATGTTTTATTCAATTTTAAGAATTATGGAATATAAATTCAAAATGATAAATTAGTATCCTTATTTTATTCAATTGTACTATGTGATTATGGTCTTGCATCCTTCAACAACTTGGTGAATGTATTTTACCTTATTAAATTTTAATATGATGTGGTCTTGGTCAATCCACCCTTATCACATACTTTAGATAGTCCTTCACTATTAATACAAATAATACCTAACAAGAATAGATTGTTGAATAAATCTTGTTAACCAAGTGCAATTTTGTTTAGAGAATAATTAAAGCTGATGCGCCACGAATAATGGATAGTTTCTCTTGCGCATTGATTTTACAGTGTCGATGAGTGATATAGTTATTATATTGAATGTGCGCACTGATTTAAATGGTTGTCACTATTGCACCTAAGTTTTTTATGATGTACGTTGAATTTATGTTTACTTTTCCTTGCGCCATACATACTGGATGATGAGATTAATTAGAAATTGGTTACTAATGCGTCTTTATTAGTATTGAAGTATGATTGATTCTCAATAGTATTCTCTTGTGCCTTGTGAATTTTAAACGAAGTCTCTTGCATCTTGAATCATTGATGTGTAAATGATGGTTTATTGAATAGAATGCTCGCGTGCAGTTCAATGGTATGATGTATGGCTAGTCAAGGATTTAGACTCCATGCACGCATTGAATTATAATGTAATGTATGGTTTTAGATATTAGTCCCTTTGCAATAGATGAAAATTTTATTATACGGATGATGACATGTGCGTTTGGGGTTTGCGCCTCGAATTTAACAGATATTGATTTTGTGCCTTGGATTTAATATGGTCATGATGTGTTGTGTGATTATTTACTCACATGCCATGTTTAATTGTGGTTCAAGATTGACGGATTGATAAATTTACTTATCATTGTTGTTGTTGATTTCACTAGTTGCTTGGGATTGATTTTGATAGAGGGATGTATACACCTGCTTGTTCCTTAGAACAGTTATCAGCCCTGAGAGCTTAAATGGTTTAAATCAATTGGAACCTAGGCTTGAGCATTTCTTATGTGTCCTGGAGGTCCTAACCTTGTAGGGTAGGTTGGGTGGGTAGTATATTGTGTGATTCTTGTGATTATTTTTATGATCCTTATGATTCGTTATGATATCTTATGTTATCCTGGTGTTATCTGATGATTGTCCTTATGATACGCTTTGAGAGTTTAAGATTCGTATTGTTATGCATCGTAATTAATTATAGAATGCAATGCCATTGGGTTGTTGTTGATTATTGTGTTAATACATAGATATGCGTGTCATGGTTCATGGTGATGATGTGTAGACATTGGGTCATATTTGATTATCAATGTATTAATTTTTTTTCGTTAATATATTTGAATGATGTGTTGATGATGTTTCCTTTAAGTGTGATGTGTATTTTTCTAATGCAAAGGAAAAAAAAATTGTCTGTTATATGACACATGGTCGTAACGGCGGGGTCATTACACTAATTACTAGATTTGATTGAATTTATGAAAAGACCGAATTCAAAAATGAAAAAAATGAGAAAAATAACACACCATCCACACACAAATGAACAGATGATATATCCTGAGAAAACCAATATGGGAGAAAAACCAACTAGAATGTGAGACATGTGTTATGCTCTCCTTTCTTCAGTTATGGAAATGAAAACAAAAGGAAAGGGGCACTCACTCTGGAGTGGCCTTTGACACTATGGCCTATATGGATGCTACAAAATCATTTTTATCCTATGTTATGCTCTCAAAATACCACTCCTAGATACTCAACTCAACTATGGAACAAGTACAATGCTAAAGAATGAAACCCTTTCTCCTCCTAGTGGCCTAGTATTTAACATAGCCTGATAGCCGCATAGGGCTAGGGTTTTCACATCCCCAACCCTCAATTAGTGATCAGGCTTGGAAATTATAGAATATTATTGAAATCCTACACATCGATAACCCCATATGTGTGTGGAATGGGGGCTGACGTGGAATCCACTCATAGCATGTTGGTCAACAAGGTAGGTCAACTTGTGGGAAGCATAATTTTCACATACGTGCTCTGATTAAGGTGATTTTTGCACCATTGAAAACGTTTTGGTGTGTATATCAACATCAAGGGTGTGTGCACAAGTTATAGACATTGTAACCCCTAAAAATTCCATTTAATTTGTCAAACTAGTTCTGGAAGGTTTCAGACCCCAATTTTCTAAATTGGGACCTATCACTAAAATGGTCGTGCAAACTGATTCCTCCAAAATTTTATACCTAGAAAGTACTAAGATAGATGAAAAATTATATGGTGATGCAATACGAATCAATATCCATTATTGCAACATCTTTGTTGAACCATTTGTATTACATAAATAATTTATAGTTGTTTAAACAACAAAGTAAGCATGATATGACCCTTAATAGTACAAACATCACAAGTGTGCAAGGACTACAGGTCGAATAAAGTAATTTTTGGATTGAATTTTTTAACCAGACTACAAGTTATTGGAATATGAATACAAACAGAACAAATATATCACTTCAAAAAGAAATTTAGATACATATAATCTTGTAAAGGAGAACTAAGTCTCAAGTTTTCATATTCCATTTGTCAAATAAACATTCTATATAATGATATCCACACATAGTTATTCTAAAATGATGAGCCTAAAAATTTCCACATATGTTTGGTTTGATGAGATAGTTACATAGATACATATATTTAAATTGAAATAAACCCTCAACCAAAGATAAGCTACCTTGTTTTTTTTTAATGATGCCTAAAATCTAGGGATATGTCACTTGGGATTTTTGGTAACATCGAAATATAGGGATGTGCTACTTGGACTTTTCAAGTAATATTGTAATGAATAAGGAATGAAATTAAGGATCCAAAAACACACAAAGGTCACAAGAACAATC
>ML778270.1:360467-403417 GCA_009831015.1 Picea engelmannii | reverse complement strand
TGTGTGTGTGTGTGTGTGTGTGTGTGTGTGTGTGTGTGTGTGTGTGTGTGATTACCCATGCACAGTTCAAATAGAGCCATAACACATATAACCGGTGGGCCATAACACATATAACCGATGGACCATACACATATGACCGGTGGTCAATGTATAGTGCGAGAATTGTATTACCAACAGTTATGAAACCGCACTGACACTTGTTTCTCTATCATTCGATTTGGGACTTGGCCCCTTTTTATATGTGTGCAAGGTCATGTGGTGGACCATGTGCTCACAGGCTTGGCTCTTAGAGGCTGGTGCATAACCGTCCTACAGTTCGCACTGGTTGTGCGATTACACCCGGTGCTGGTTTTTTCCACATATATGCACATGGGGGCTAGGTTGAGGAGGCAAGGGTGCATTTTGGCGATCCAGAGACAACAAGTTTGAAGGGGAACTTCCATGAAGCCTATCTTCTTCAATTTTTGGCCAAACGAGGTGCCGAAAAGGCCCAACTAGGGGTTTTTGGACGTTATGAAGCCATTGGAGCCATCTATTTGGCATTTTGAGCATTGTAAAGAACATATTTGAGAACTTTGAGAAAATAATACAAAAGATCCATTGGAAGTTGGACCAGGAGATGTAGACCAAGAGAGGGGTGAAATCCTTTATCATTTGTTATGTTATGTGTTTTCTATTTACTGTTATTTGTTGTTGTTTATATGCATCTTGAATGAGTAATTTCTATAAAATTGTTTTTGCAAAATTGATCCATTTGCATTTGAACACATGAATTTAAAACTTGCAAATATTTTCAAAGATACAAGTCTTCTTCATTTTTAGATCACTCACTCATGTCCCAGACTGGCTCATTATGGGATAAATTTGTTATCAAACCATTCTGCAAGGCTATAATGCCACTCCAGTAAAAGACAAAAAGAGATCATTCATACCCTATGGCTTTCATGTAGGGTTTTACATCATGAAATATACTTCACAAGCAAAACAAGAGGGTTTGAGCCATTTGGATTATAGATTCCCCAGAGTAATATTTCACAAACATGACCCAAAGGGCCCAGTACCCCAGCATGTGTCATAGGTATCTTGACGTTTTTTGTATGCCCATGATAAGTTTCAAGATGAAATATTTACATAGGGTGCTTAGGACTAGGAGGAGGTGCTCCAAAGAAAGGCTAATCCCAATATGTCAAGATTTAAAGTGATGACAATGGATGAGAAGGTGGAAACTATAGAACAAACAACTCAAGAATCCCTCAGGGTGAGGGAATAAAATAGAGTAGTAGAAGCCATAAAGGGACAAAGGAGAGGGATGTTGTTGCTAGAAGAAGCCCAAAGAGTCATACCAAGGTTTAAAAATGACCCCCCTCTTGACCCTTTGACAGAACCCTTAAGGGTCATCCTGGTCGACACAATCAATCTCAGAGAAGAGATAAATGGCTCAGATGCAATTCCACTAGAGGAGACTGCTCATCTAGAAAACCCAAGCATTCTGACACAACAAACAAGGTCATCAGTTGTTGCTACAACGCAGCTAGGGGACATAAGAACATCAATCAAGACAGATATGTTCAATTTCCTTATAGACCTAATTACCATATATGACGATGAGGAAAGCTCATAACTTTCGCTCATAACCCCAGTACCAATCACAGAGGAGGGAGAACTAGGGGAAACAACTTCTCTAATTCCCAAAGATTTGACCTCAATTCCCCAAGAAGGTGACGGAAAGTCCGAAAGCATGCTAGACACTGAATTTCTCAACCAATCGGGAATTCACCTAAGATGGAAAACTCTAAGGAGGAGTTGGGCTCTGGTGTACATGAAGAAGAAATGCAACGATCATAAATCATCATCTCAATAATCGATCCTCTAGTAAATGTTGGTCATTTTTCCCTCTCCCCATCTAAAGTCGAGACTCCATCAGTTGATGAAACCTAGAAGGAGATCGAGTAACCAAGACATACAGAAGTTCCCCCTACTAAAGAACTACAAGAGTTGGCCATATAACACATATATATGGCAGGGAGCCTAGGAAACACTCTGACTTGGGTAGATAAACATATTATGGAGCCGGTAGATGAGGTCTCTGACATACAAGAAATCGCTTATCATAGAAAGAGGAAAGTTGTGCTGAGAAGGAAAATGAAGAAAAGGAGGATCATGCTTGATAGCACACTCCTAATCACCATAGAAGAAACGCTTCTCAACATAGAAAATTCTAACACAACTTAGTTGATCGGGGCGGGAATGGCTATCACTGATGAAACATTGGACAGATCCAAAAGGGATGAAAATGAATTAGTAGCCACAAAGAAGGGGTTGGATCATCTGTGCCATCTACCAAAGTATTAACAAGATTCGACATAGGAAGTAGTATTCATGAGGAGTGAGTTCAAAGAAACATATGCACAATTCACAAACAAAATAAATCTCTTCACCACATGCATAGTTGATTTTCAAGAGGATACTCTCATGGGGGTGGCAACTTGTAAAAACGTTTAGATATGGTATGAAAAGGAACATCAGGCCTTAGAGTGGATTGACTATATCAGTGCAGTACATAATGGCCGAGACTCGAAAGAACATGGCATCCGAGTATTGATGGATAGCAACATCTCCTAAATCAGAAAGCGAGTTGAATACTAGGTGATCATGGTCCAGGAACCTCGACGCAAGTTATAGGAAAGGTGGAGAGAGTGCGATAAAAGTTTGGAGAATATCAATCGGGAGATGGAAAACATTGACCTACCAGAATTTGGCCCATTAGAAAATTTCACCAATTTGCATGACATGGTCAAACGACATGCAGACCAAGACTTGACATGGGAGGCAGATATCTCACAGATTTCAAGTATGACTCCAGGTCAAGTAAATAAGTTCATGGAACACCCAATCAAATCCCTCATAGTTCTACATCTCTTAAGTGTCAATCTCATCAGGTATAGAGAACGAGCAGTGGAGATAAAGGAAGTCTTCTCTGCACCAATGGATCAGTATAGGTTTCCATATGAAAACACATGCGAAGACATTTTCTTCAAGTGGGCGGAGTATGAGATAAATCATCCACTGCAGTAAAAATTACGATGATCTCAAGAGAACGAGGAGAGAAAGTATGCCACGTGTCATTTTTGTTTTACTTAACACAAATTTTAGCAGTTATTTTTACCTTAGTAATTCTTTATAAGTAGGGAGATCGACCTCGTGCAGAAGGTCAATGGTTTTGGTAAATACCTTTTCTTTTAGATTTATAAAAGAATTATTTATGTGCAACTTTAATTAAGAAGTTCTTTTTATAACCAAAGACAAATTTTTCATCTAAAGCGTCAACTTGATTGGATCGAGGAGGGATTGTTTCCATCTTCGATTTTGATATTGATGTTGTATTGAGTAAGAGTTGTTGTATCTATTGTTAAGTTATCTTTCAATATTATAACAGTTCTTTTGTTCTAGATGATGAAAAGAAATCGACGTGTTGATATGTGATTGATAGTAGAGCTAAGAGAACTAATTTTCTTACACTCATATTTGTTACGTATCTGTTTTCCTTTCTACAATTGTTATCTCAGTCACTGATGAATTTCCACAAGTAAAATTATTATCGCTAAGCTTGAAATAGGTCTGATTATCATTGTCTGGATGTTGAGGTATAAGCGTTATCCTAAGCTCAACATTCTTTAGTATTTAGTAATTTCCCTTTATCAGTTGGATTATGCCATTATCTTTATTTTACTTATATTATTCAAGAGTACAAAAATACAAAAAGAAAACCTCTTAACCTAAAGGATAAAATTTTCATGGAAAGATACACCTGTCAGTTACCTATAAATCCCATCGATAAATCAACCAGATCAAAGATCTAGAGAACCATTCCACTCATCAAACACTTACAAATCTAATTGGGCCCCTTAAGTGGCTTTGGTTCCTACTATTGAGTTAAAAGATTTCTAACCCCTCAAAAGAATTGGCACTAGAAGGAGGGTCTGAACGAATGAATGGCTAACAATATTTATGATAATATATCCTGCATAGCCTGTAGATTCAAAACATCCCACATGCATGGCTATTCATTCTCAAGAAAAACTACATACAGAGAGTACTTCTGAAACAAGTAAATCACCTCAGCACTAGGAAGTAGAACACCTATTCCCTGAAATACCTTACACTCTCCCCCACGAGGAGTTTTACCAATTCAAAATAATCACTAGAGCTTACGCCCGACAAATTGGAGCGTTACTTTTAGCTCCTTTCCTTCCTCATAGAAAAAAAGTAAGTAGACCAGTTGTTGACACCCTTGACCAGGTTTGTGTTCACACGGTAGAAGACCTGATAGATTTTTCACTCACTGAGATCGAACAACCCCTTAATATGATCCCCGAAACACCAGCCAATAACTACTTTAAACCTGACGATTTTGAATCTGATGAGGAAGGGTCTAAATTGGATCGCTCAAATTCTAAATCGGAATACATGGAGGATAATAATGACAACAATGAAGAAATGGGAAATCAACCTCAATATAATCAACCATGGTTGGCCATAAATTCTCTGGAAATCCTAGGATGGGTGCATAACCTACCCCGACATCCAGAAAAATTACTCCCCAAGTTTGACCTCGAAACCTCTCAATTGCCTGAGGACCATATCAATAAGTTCATATTAGCTATAAGATTGATGAACATACAACATGAGGATGTAGTGTGTAGGATATTTCCCTATACCTTTGAGAATTCAGCCTCGACTTAGTATTTTAACTTTCCAATCGAATCCATAACTAGTTGGATGAAGTTTCAAAAATATTTCTTAGACAAATTTGTAGAAGAAACCACCACATGAGCTTTAATGGCTGAAATTTTCACCGCCACCATGAGTCCAAAAGAGAAGGTTAAAGATTTCAACCAATCGTTTACCACTATCCTAAACAAATTTCAACCTGAAGCTAAACCTACCTAGGTGTTGTAGATTGAGGTATACGCTAACACTCTCCCTGCTTCCATCTCCATGTTCATAAAAAGGGTTGCCAAACATACCCTAGACAAAAATTTTGAGGAAGCTAAAATGATTGAATTCCAAATGAAATAATGCAAAGAAGGTCAGATATCACTGATGAAAAAATAAACCCAACCTCTACATAAGAGAGTACTTTTGTTAGCAAGACCCCTGGTAAAACAAACATAACTAGGTCCTAATAAAGAAGGAGGACATCTAGAAAGCCTTCAGTGGATGATCAAAAATCTCTCCAACGAGATCATAGATATGAAAAGCAGTGTTGGGGAGGGAAACCAAAATCAGAGACCTTATAAACCCTTTTTAAAAATAAATCCACCTTTCAAAGCTATAGAACCTCCCCCAGCTAACCTAAACATTGACTTATAAATTGTAGCATCTGACGCTTTCTGCACGTACCACCAAGAGAATCATTTAGAAAAGGACTGCCCTCAATGGATGCATGCTATGAATTGAATGGCTAACTGATTCCTAGATGAATTCTCCCTAACCGAACAACCCAGTGGCTTGGCAATAAACGCCATTGATCAGGAAAGTCATGAGCCATCGGAAGAGACAGCCATGCTATTATGAGATTCCAACCACCCAATGCCTTTCAACGACATTGCTGAAGTGAAAGAACCTCCCTTTGAATTACTAGTTATGAAGATGTGAGGTAGAAGTCAACTGGTCCAAACTAATCCAACCACTACTTAGTTATCTAGAGGGAATCAAGCGGTCGATCATCCAAAACCCCTATTTTCTTCTCAAAATAATCTTACTAACATACACACACAAGAAGCCCCTAAGCTAGACTATAATGTAGTGGAGGACTTGAAGAATATGAAGGCTAATGTGTCTGTCATGGAAATGTGTAGGATTCCCCAACAAAAGGATTTTCTGTTACAGGCCTTAAAATCAATAGAAGCCCCTATGAAAAGAACCGACCTACATGATGTCCCATCCCCCACAGATTTAAAGAATAAATCGATTGTGAATAATTTATCTTTATACAAAAGAGGAAATCCTTTTATTCCTCCTTTCCTTTTAACGTTTGAAGTCTTTAACATAAACCTGCATAATTGTTTAGTCGATTCAGGGGCATCCTCCAACGTCATGTCATTGTCAATCTGCAAGAAATTAAACGCACCCCCGCTCAAGAGTGATAAACACGTTATACAACTAGATAGGACTCAGGTGAAGGTTATTGGGGAACTTAAAGATGGCATGACCAGAATGGCTACACACTCAAAAACATTTCAAGTGATTGACATAATCATAGTAGACATCCCAGAGGCCTATGGATTGTTACTTAGTCATGATTGGTCTGAGACATTAAATGTATACTTTAGTAAGGACTGGGCTCACCTTTGGTTTCCATTAAAAGGACATACAAACATGATTAGGATCGATAGGGAAATATATCTCAAACACATTGTTACCGATTTAGAAGCTCTCAACGAACCCTCACTGGAAGATTTCCCTGTGTTAGGAAACTGCTCCTGTGACTCTGATTTTGGTAACTTCACCCCTCTCTCATTGGATGTACCTCCCACTCAAAACTCTGAAATGACCTTTCAAGTAAATCTACTAGAAACCGCAGAAGAAAGAATCTTTTGTCAGGATCCTCTGTCGGGAGTAGCAGACAAGGAAGATGAAGGTGAGAAAATAACTAAGCATGGGGAAGTTACTAAATTCTTCTCACAAGTTTGGATGTTGTATTTTGATGGGTCTAAATCAAAAGAAGAGTTGGGAGAAGGATGTATTCTCATTGACCCAAAGGGGAAGCCAAACTTCTTATCCAATAGATTAGAATTTGAATGCACCAATAACATTGTTGAATGTGAAGCTTTAGTTCAGGGACTAAAGAAAGCCATAGACTTAAACATTAAGGAATTGAAAGTTTTTGGAGACTCTGAAATTATCGTTAGTCAAGTGAAAAATACTATCCATTTCAATTCACCTCACTTGAGGAATTACGAGCAAGAGGTACATAGGCTAATAGACAATTTTGAGGCCTTCAACATTACTGCTATTCCCAGGGAAAAAAAATACTCTTGTTGATTCCTTTGCCACCGCAGCCTTGAGATTATCTCCTTTAGAATATTATGAAGCCTCTAGGTTCACAGTGGAACTTCTCTACAAACAGTCGGTGCCTAATAACATTTCTAACTGGAAAGTATTTGAAGGAGATGAATAGATTGTATATTTCCTAACTAACCAGGAGAATTTTAAGTATTTGGCCATTGATGAAGAAATATTCCAAGAACTACTCACAGAATCAGATCTCCATGAACAGAAAAAGGGAACAAATCACTCTAATAATAAACCAAAGTTTCACACGATATCGAAAGGGGTGGCCAACTTGGAGAACATTTTTTACCTAAAGGAAATATTTAGAGGGTCAAAGAATGAAAAACTAGGGAGCTCATGTCCTATATACGAGACTATAAACCTAGGAACCCATGAAAATACCAAGAATGTAAATCTAGGTAAAATAGTGTCCAAAGAAGACAAGAAAGCTTATCTCAAACTTTTTGCAGGCTATCAATATGTCTTTGTGTGGTCCTACCGATAATTAAAAACTTATGACACTCACATTATTTATCACACAATACCATTAAAATATAGAGTAAAACCATTCCAAGCTTAGATGACAAGATTATTTTTCAGGTTAGACACTCTACCTGGGTAGCGAATTTGGTGCTTAATAGGAAGAAATATGGGGAGATCCTCCTTTGTGTCGATTTTAGAAACCTTAACAGAGCATCCGTAAAATATAACTACCCAGTACCACCCATGGAACAACTCCTACAAACAATATATGACTCTGAAATTGTTTCCCTCCTAGACGGTTTCTCGGGGTATAACAAGGTCCTGGTTTCAGAATATGATCGATTAAAAACTACCTTCTGAACCAAGTGGGGAACCTTTTCTTATAAACGCATGCCATTTGAGTCTATTAACATAGGAGAAACCTTCCATAGGGCCATGGATGTAGATTTTAGGGGATTTATTAACAAGTGTGTGGCAGTCTATTTAGATGACGTAATAGTATACTAAAAAAAAAAGGAAGACCACATTCAACATTTGACTCAGATTTTTGAAAGGTGTAGGAAATATGTAATATCTTTGAACCCCAAGAAAACCATCTTTGGTGTCGAGGAAGGAAAATTAATAGGTCACATCATATCTCAAGGAGGAATAAGCATTGACCCTAAGCGGATAAAAGAAATAGCTCAACTTCCTTTGCCTCACAATAAAAGGGCCATGCCATCTTTTTTCAGGAAGATTAATTTTGTCAGAAAGTTTACTCTTGACTTCATTGAAACTATTAAACCTTTACAAAAAATGATTTGCAAGGATGCATATTTTAAATAGGATGAAGAAAGGAGAGGAGATTTTAATAACATCAATAATTCAATATCCCAAGCACCAGTGTTGTGAAGCCCTAACTTTAGCAAGGATTTTCTCCTTTATACCTTTGCTTATGACCAATCCTTGGTTGCAGTACTTACCCAAAAGGATGATGAAAACAATGAGGCACCAATATCCTTTATGAGCACCAATCTCCAAGGAGATGAACTAAACCACCCTGCTATAGACAAATAGGATTACGCAACATATAAAGCAGTCAAGCATTTCATAGCTTATATCCTGAAGAATCATACCAAAGTCATAGTCCCTCACCCCGCAGTCAGATATTTATTCACCCGATAGGAAATGGGAGAAAGGAGAGGAAATAGGATGGTAGTCATTCAGAAATTTGATCTAGACATAAAACCTGCCAAAATAGTCAAAGGACAAGGATTGTGTAAACTAGTTGTTGAGGCCCAAGATCTGATTAACGCAAAAAACCTTAGTTGGGAAAATGAGCTATCATTATGGTGCAGCGAAGCCCTATACATACCTCCTGGGTGAGAATCCTAGTATGGAAACCTATTTTATCTTCTGCATAATGGGACTTGTCCCAAAAATCTAAACCCTAGAGAAAGGAGAGCCCTCGGGTTAAAATCCACTCAATATCGCCTCATAAATTCTGTGCTTTTCCATGTAAACTATGATTGAGTAATTCTTAGATTTCTTAAATAGGACGATGTAGAAAAGGTGCTGAGAGAACTCCACGATGACCCGACAGGTGGGAATTTTGCAGGAGAAGCCACAAATCATAAAATACTAAGGGCTAGCTATTATTGGCCCATTATGTTAAGGGACGCTCATGCATATGCTCGTAAATGTAAAACTTCTCAAGTGAGAGCCAATAGGGAAAAGAGAGCAACCATTTCACTCCATCCAGTGACTATATCCAGACCATTCAAGCAGATGGGAATAGGCGTCATAGGAGAAATTACTCCCAATTATTTGAAACAGCATAAATATATCTTGACTGCTATAGACTATTGTACAAGTGGGCAGAGGCTATCCCTCTCATGCACATTAATGAAAAGGTAGTAATACAATTTCTAGAACAACAACTAATAACGAGGTTTGGACTACCCTCCGTCCTCGTTTTTTACAATGTTGCCTACTTTTCTTCCATGCGTTTGACCGAATTCGCTCTTGACAAGGGGATCATAATAAGATACTATGCAAACTATTATCCATGAGGGAATGGGGTAGCAGATTCAACTAACAAAAACCTGGTAAGAATCTTAAAAAAGACGATTATTGAAAATCAGAAGAATTGGCATAATTCTCTTCATAACCCCCTATGGGACGATAGGGTAACACCTAAAGAAGCCATAGGAAACTCTTTGTACTTTTTGGTATATGGGAAAGCATCTATTCTGCCAAATGGATTGTATATTCCATCTTTATAGCTCGTCGAGGGATAAAGAGGTCAGCCCTCATCCACTCTACAACAAAGGATTGATACCCTTCTCATGCTAGACGAAGAAAGAGAAAAATCTAAAGCTAATTTCACCGCTCATCAGAAGACAGTTAAAATATGGTTTGGGAAACATAAGGCCAAAGAAAAAAGTTTTGAAGTAGGGTACCTAGTTTTGAAATAGGATAAAGAAAATGACTCTAAAGGAAAACACTTGAAATTTCAAAATCTCTGGCTCAGAACTTTCCAGGTATCCGAGAAAATTGGGGAAAGAACATACGAGTTGCAAAATATGAGGGGGGAACCCGACACCCTCCTGGTGAATGGCCAAGCCTTAAAACACTACTTCTCTTAAAAACAACAAAAAAAAAGTTTATTTTTATGTTTTGTTTTAGCATATATTTCGATCAACATAAGTGTGTAGGTTTAGGGTAGGCCGATTGCAAACTCCTCTTTATTTTTCTTTTTTTTTTTTCCTTTTTCTTGGTATTTTCTTGTAATTATGTTGCGTTCTGTAAAGCAGTGGTTGACGTTAATAAATATGGTGAAGAAAAATACGCTCCTAACTTACACTTACATGCAACATAAGAGACTTTGGGAAAATACAAATTTTCAAAGGAGATCTATATCTTGTCTTTTCAAAGCATACTACCTTGGTAAGTGATGAAATATTCACTTGGTGGTATGGTAAAGCCCAAAGGTAAAGATGGCTAGTTGGAAAGGATCACATGTACCTCTAGATAGAGCTAGGAAGGGTTTCACCTTAACAGTTCACCTTGCAAATAACAGACGTCCTCCTCTCCGACTCACTCATGGCATTTCTACCAAAAGAAAATGAGCTATATTAAAAGGAGTGCAAAGTCTGAGAGGGTATGCATATAAATCCATAGGGGCTATGAACGCTCACTAGAAGAGGAGCAAGGTCTGTGATGTCTGGTGACTCCATCGGAGCTATGGATGATCGTTGGCAGCAGAGAAAAATCGTAGCGAGGGAATAATAATAAATAAAAATGGCCTCAAGACAGTGGATTCCTTACCCATCTCTTGTCAAATAAGGTTGTCGGTCATGATCAAGAGGAATGAAGGTGGAAAAATGGATGAACCCCATAGGCAGATCCATATTCACGAACCTCGGAAGATGTGTATGTATTGATAGGAAATACTCCATTGAATGCAAAGCCAGATTGTTTCTCAACTAGCCTCTGCACAAGATAAGCCTAAAGGAAGGAGTAGAGATTATGTTTTCCCTAGAGAATATCCATTTGTTAAGCACTCAACACACCCTAAAATTTTTGTAAAAATTTTCTCTTTTGGGTACCACTTTGTTTTTTGTTTCTCTCTTTCTGAATTGAATTAGCTATGTGGGGATCAATAAGTTTTTTGTTCCTTTGTTTTATCATCGATCACATTTGGATTGTTTTGGATTTGCTGAATAGATTGACTTCTCTTCTAAAAAGTAGACTTTATTTTTTGTTTTTAACTAAGTATACACAGCTAAAAATTAGAGTTGTGCACAAATTATCGGCATCGGTGTGATCTACGCAATAAAATCAACCATACGACAATAACAAGCATCGAGCGTTGATCATTGATGTATATTTGGCATTGAGAAAGTATGAAAATAAAATTTTTAACATCGACACACCTAACGAACCTTTGATCGTCAATTGTCGATACATTCGGGGTCGATGATATTTGAAGGAAACCTTAAACTACGACAATTTTTACTTCGACACAACACCGAGCGTCGGTCAGTAATAGGTTTTTAGCATCGACAAACTCTAAGGGATGAAATCACAAAGTAATAAACATAGAGACTCACCGATCTCTGATCCTCAACATGTCATCGACATCGATAAGATAGGTTGAGGTTCCTAGAGACGTGTCTAAAGAAAATCCTCGATTCCAAAGAAACTTTTAACGGAGGAGCCAAAATCAAATGTCATGTGTCATGATCGCCCTTCCAGATCAACATTTCCACGTTAGCATTGTACGATAGTCCAGGTCAGCATCATAGATTTCTCTAGAGAGGTATTAATGAACGTTGTCTAAGAAAATCACCGACACTGATCCACTTGTTTAAACGGGTGGACTAATAGGACATCGACGGTAGGATGGGACATATTCGGCAAAAAATAAGATCGAATTTTTCTATTTAATAGGACAATCAATGAATTTATTAACACACGTTACTAACCTGCACACCGACCAAATAATCTAAGATTGAAACTACCAATGAACTACGTAGTACCCCGCTCCTGCATCGTCAACCTGCGATTTCATTTAATCTCGAGCATGATTCAGATCTTGGTGATGGATTGTGCAGACTGCATTTACACCCTAAATTCAAGAACTAGCGCGACAAGTTAAGTATGCTCCATGTTTAAATTATAAATACAAATTTGAATGTAGCATTTAGTACCCAAGTCTTCCATTGTCGGAGTAGTCGAAGGAGGGAGAAAATGTTTCAAGAGATCACAGTCGATTTTCAGAATTCTAAACCAAGTTAAGCTGTGCGAACTTTGAAGAAGAGGTATGAACCATCTGTATCACTTCGACAGTCGCAATTGTTTATTTTTCAGTATCATTTCTGCAAGTTGATATCTCATTATGTTCTTTTTGCAGGAAAATGCCTTTAAGGAAGCCAACGACCAGGCGCTCGCTGAGAGGATCAAAACTTAAAGAAGCAAAGGTCGGTGAAGGAACTTCTCCCAGCGTCGCTAGACAACTTGATTTTTCCACTAAAGTGGAGCCAGTAGTTTGAACATCTACCAAAAAGGTGTTTTCCTAGCCTCCTGCATTCAACGACATAGAGGCAAGTACTGGATCGAGAGTGGTTCTCCCACAGTGGGGATATTTGTTTAACAGAATCAACCGGGAATATTACCCAGAGTTTATACCACACAGTGACTAGGATGTTAAAATGCTTGATGACAAAGTATTCCTGAACATTCGGCGTTCCTACCTGCACATGGCAGCCTTTCGAACCCCATTCTTTCCTTACATTGAAACTCTAGGGTGGATAATCGACCACACAGATGTGACAAAATGAGTGGTAAATGATGACAATGGAGGATGTGTTGGGGGTTTTCTCCCAATAGAGGTCAAAAAATACTACAAACTCAGAGACCTGGAGGAAAGGTTAAATATCGATTTTGTGGTAAAATTATATGAGTTCCATGAAACCAGCAGGTTGATGACCTCATGGTGGAAAGAGGATAAGAAGTTTACAAACAGGAGCAATGACTGGTATGGTACAACCAATATTAGAGAGCCATATATTTATCTGATGGCTCTGATCTACCGATTATACGGGGAAAGGGATTGCACCAAGCTTTCAAAAGCTTGGATGCACTTGGCATACACTCTGGAAATCTCTGGTAGCATATTCAACTAGGGATGGATCATTTTGAAACAACTGAGAACCAACATACTACAAGCCCAGACACCAAAGGATGGAGAAACACCATCTTTCCACATGGTGTCATACTTATTGGACCTTATATGCGCAAGGAACGTCTTCACAGGCATGAATCTAAGTTGGCATGTTGCTGAGCTACCCATGCATGTCTATTTCAACATTCTCTAGGAGAACAAGTACAAGAGATCTTGTAATGTCCCCACTTTGGGACATCATCACAGTGTAGAGGTTTATGATGACAAGAGTAGCTAGATGGGTGTTATAGCGAGTACAAGGGATATTGAGAGGCATTATGAGGTCCATATTTCATTTCTCATCATATCTCATCATTATGAGCCATTCCACACAGGTTGGCTTTGGTTCCATTGCATTCTGATGATTTTCATGATTTTGACTATTTTGAGCTATAAGTCAATTAAACTCACTGAAGAGGTCATTTTGTGCACATTACTTGGAGGAACCTCTCAGTGTAATATCTCATTGGAATCAGTAGGAGAAACACTACAGGATGGGATGGCTATAAGTGACTTTCAGTGTCTAGGGAATCCACAAGGAGAGATAAGGCACTTTTTCAAGGTAAAAAGGTTAATTAATTAATTAAAGTGATTTAATTAATTAATTAAATATTAATAAAATGAAAGTCACTTTGGAGGAAATAGCTAAGCCAAAAATTCTAAAGGAAAGGCAAGGGCCTCTACTCATTCATTCATGTATGATCATCTTTTGATATCCGTCTTTTAGCTAGTGAGCCCAACATTGGGGGTTTTGAGGGTTTTGACTTAGCAAACCCTAGAGGATGATTTGGTGGTGAAAGATTCCACTTAGATTGTCCCAAGATTGGTCTTAGAGATGAAATACTCTCCCACACCATTCTAGTTCCATATCTACTCAGTTGCAGGAGGATTCTACACCAGTTGTAGGAGCAGAGAGAGAGGGGGCACACCAGTTAGGGTTTCTAGCAAGAGGGGCACACCATCCTTTGAGGGAGGACTCGTCCTAGCTGAGGAGAAGTGATTTTGAGGATTCCAGGTATTGGGTTTCCTTTGCAGGTGTCATAGCATTATTCTTGGTGGACTCTATAGGTGTTTTAGTGGTGGATTCATTCTTATTGAGAGTGGGACGATTTCCCAAGAGGAGGGCACACCATTTCTTGGAGGGTAGCTAGATCCAAGGGTCTAGCAGGTCCTTTGATGATTTGAACACTTGGGTTTTCATTGCAGCATCTCTATCTATCATTCTAGCTAGTTTGAGGAGCGATTTGAGGTCCCTAGGAATGAGTCTGATTTGTCTAGGGTTTCAGGCATCCAAGGGGGCGCACCATTCAGTGGAAGAGGTTCAGATCCATAGGGTATGAGAGGGATCTTGGAGATTCAGACACCTGGGTTGTTCTTGCCATCATATGATCTATTGTTTGGCATATTTCTTGAGGTGATTGGGCATCATTGACAGCAGAGATGAATTATTAAGGCTATTCAGGGTTCCAACAGGACGTGGCATCTTCCAGTAGGGGCTTGGCACTTCATACAACCTAGATCTACCTTTCCATTGGTCTTCATCTCTTATTTAGCCTTTGGAGGCTTATTTTGTATTATCGAGAGCTTTTTATGGAAGCTCTATTGTCTATCTTCTTAGCCATCTGTTGAGCATTCCAAATTGGCATCTTCATTGTAGCAGGTTCTTCTATTTCATGAATAAAAGCAGATTTGAGATGTTTTGGCTTGTCTATCATATTGCATATGGTTGAGGTATGTTCCATGGTTATATCTTTTTGTTTATTGCTACAACACACATATATAACACATTTGTAAACCCTAAGGCCGAAATCAATAGGCCATCCTGCAAGTAAACACATGTAAACAGGTAGATCAACTAAGTGTTTGACGAAATGCCACAACCATAAAAGTTTTAAAAGACACCCAAAACCGTGATGTTCCTGGCATAATGGCTTGGGAACATTATAGTGGTATCAAAGCTTAAATCCTGCCAACCTGAGGGGTCTCTCATAGGGATAAATGCATATTTGGAAGGAAATGGATAGTATATCCTTTGAGATATCATGCTTGGAGATAATTTATCATGGCCTTAACGAGGAAACTAAGGCTATAACAACCTTTCCTCAGTATGTAGCCTTTAGAAATCCCAGTTGGAGTGAAGAGGATATCTTACATGGGATCATCATAGCAGATAAAAATAAAAAAGAAGCAGCTAGATGGTTCTAAGAACAAAGGAGCCCCACACCCATTAGGAGCATGAAACCTTGCTACAGTTGCAAGGGGCCGTGGGAACCAAATCATAGGTGCATGGATAAGGAACAAAAGCACACTATTGAGGCACACTATGATAGTGATGATGAGATGAGTGAGGATAGAGCAATAGATGATGATTTGGGACAGTCTGATGATGATAGTGACTCTTGCAAATAGACTAGTGATAGTGACTCTGGTATAGAGGATGATGCTACTATCATGCTTGAGGAGGATGATGAACCTTGTGTAGTGGATAGGCATCTGGATGGATAGGACGATAGCACCAATGTCTCAGCAGACATATCACATACCATTGATGACCTTACGCCTCAACAGAGTGGTGACACTAGTGAGGAGTCACACGTGTTAGCACCTAGAAATGATTAGGTCCCTATGATGGTCGTGACACATATGTCATCCTTCTAGACACCCCTGAGAGCCACATCACATGAGGAGGTCAGTGGCATGTCATATAGGGTTGATGATCCTAGGGTGAGGGATGCACACCATGGACATAGGGATCCACAAACCTAGTAGGAGAGACATGACTTCGAGATAGTGGACCTTACACACACAGACCCACATGAGGAGACTGAGTCACCACTTTTGGAGACTCCCTTAGTTGAGAGGATTATGGAGACTGACAGGTTGATGGAGCACTTACTTCCAGGATCGACTTGCAATGAGGAGGATGCACTCTTTACTATTTAGGACGACCATAGCACTTGTATGGATACATCTATATGAGATCTAGGAGCAGATGATAGTAGCAGGTTGATTTCACAGGAGGATAAAACTACTCATACAGGATACAGTGTGATTCAGAGAGAGATAACACCTAGTGATAGGGTGCAGTGGTATACAGGAGTACTCAGCAACACAATAGACAGTGGGCAATTCAATACGTTATCTTATACAGAGAGTGTTTTTGGGGACTCCATAGTTGACACTAGCAGGACTGACAGGAGTAGTGAGGGATATGAGGTGGCACCTTAGCATGACCATGATCAGGAGTCACACCACTTAGTAGCACAGTTAAGAGTCAGTGAGGATATGATCATGGAAGCCACCAAGTGTAGTGATTACATGCATGCATTGATGGCAGATTACTGTTGGAGAGCGTCAATGGCACATGGTAGTTCAAATGAGGGAATTTCTATGGATGATTTTCATACTCTTAGAGAGAGAGTATCTGTGATGAGGACCGACTACCAACAATTATTGACTAACAGAGATTACCTATTGAGGGTTGGTGAGATGTATCATGAGGCTCTAAGGGAGAAGGATTTGGATATGGACCGACTCACTCAAGAGTTGGAGAGCACTTGAGGATTCTTGAGAAGCACACATATAACCCTTCAAGAATCAGAGTCTAGATTAGATGAGTCACTTGAGGAGATTCGTCAAAGACCCGCTTCATCTGTCTTAGTGGACACTCAGATGTATCAATCAGTCACATTGATAGAGGATGTTGGTGATCTAGCAGAGGAGCACCAATTGATGGAGGACACTTCCATTTGTGTTCTGAGAGTAGTTGACCTCCATGTAGAAGTTAATCCAGCAGTATGCCTAGGATCTATGATGCAACATGTGTATATGGGAGACGACATGAGTATGATGGAGCATAAAGTGATTAGTGATAGCTCACAGGTACATGCTGAGATGTATGGTGGGATTCAGAGGGGTGTACTACCTTACATAGAGGACACACACTTAGGGGAGCATGCAGAGGCCAATTCTTTTGCAGCAGCATATGGTTATGAGATATCACCTTCACCATTTCAGTAGTTGCTTGGGTGATAGTAGATGGATATTGGTTTACTAGCAGTTGGAGGATTTACTTTTGGTTGTAACTAGTGATTGGGGTTTAGTGATGGCTATAGGCGAGCAGTTATCAAGGGTACAGGTAGATGTTCTCTTGGTCGAGTCCTTGGGATTGACCGAGGCAGGTGGTATTTTTTATCCCTACAGTCAGCTACATATATCTTTGTTACCTTTTCCCAACACTTTTATCATGGACAACAACATGAGGAGAGATAGACAGTGGCAGAGGGCACGAGGAGTGCCTAGGCCAAGGCCACCTGACATGAGTATCCTTACGGTATCTAGCCAGATAGAGATGGATCCTCATAGGCAGCTAGTTGAGACTTGGTGTGTGATAGAGAGCATCATGGGCCAGGTGATAGTAGATGAGCACAGAGGGATTCTAACAATGATCAGTCTCACACAGGAGCAGTTATAGGAGATTGGAAGTCATAAAATTCCAAGTTTGCTATCGGATATGGGAGTCCATTTTGTTAGTAGGATGTTAATGTTGGGATTCCAAGGGTTGGTTTGGAGTGGGCCTACAGGAAATTTCCCTATGGAGTGAGGCAGTGTCTCTATATTGATCATTATGATTGGGCATGGAGATGGTTGGAAAGGTACTACTTCTATAGAGACATTTTTACAGGTATAGTTTTTGGACAACAGGTCCAATGGTCACAGGTATTTCAGCATGAAGATCTAGGAGAGGAGGATCCAGTACGTATATAGGGGGTAGACAGTCATAATCATAGTAGAGTAGGGCCAACATGGTGATCTTCGACAGAGATTAGTATGGGACCCAGGGATTGCAGGGTTGATCATTTCACTGACTGATAAAGGCGAGTCGACCTTTGCAGGGGAAAGTCGTTCTGACCTTCCATGGAGCTTCAATGTTGGGGGGAACACTTCGCTTGAGAGTGTCTCATGGAGGTCTCGCAATATCTCATTATGGCATCAAAATGTGCAGTTGATGGAGGCTATATGGATATTGGTAGAGACTTGGAGGATGGACTCATTTCGAGATGAGTCCATGTGTCATATGCAGGAGACTCACAGAGTTGGTTTATTTCAGGATCATGTTTCCTAGGGGATGGCAGTTCATGACTTGTTATGGGACCCAAGGGACAGAGTGTATGAGTGTTCATCTTTGTATGGGTTCTACTATGTATCTCATAGGTGGACATGGGATCCTGGTATTTTACTTGGAGGGATTTGGTTATTGCTTGAGGACAAACAATTTTCTAGCGAGGAGGACTATAATGTCCCCACTTTTGGACATCATCACAGTGCAGAGGTTTACGATGACCAGAGTAGCCATATGGATGTTATAGCGAGTACAGGGGATATTGAGAGGAATTGTGAGGTCTAGCTTGCATTTCTCATCATATCTCATCATTATGGGCCATGCCGCATAGGTTAGCTTTGGTTTTATTGCATTCCGATGATTTCCATGATTTTGACTATTTTGAGCTATAAGTCAATTAAATTCACTGAAGAGGTCATTTTAGTCACATTACTTGGAGGTACCTCTCAGTGTAATAGCTCATTGGAATCGGGGGGAGAAACACTACAGGATGGGATGGCTAGAAGTGACGTTTAGTGGCCAGGGAAGCCACAAGGAGAGATAAGGTGCTTTTTAGAGGTAAAAAGGTTAATTAATTAATTAAAGTGATTTAATTAATTAATTAAATATTAATAAAATGAAAGTCACTTTGGAGGAACTAGGTAAGCCAAAAAGTATAAAGGAAAGGCAAGGGCCTCTACTCATTCATTCGTGTATGATCAACTTTCGATATCTATCTTTTGTCTAGTGAGCCTAGCATTGGGGGTTTTGAGGGTTTTGACTTAACAAACCCTAAAGGATGATTCAGTGGTGAAATATTCCACCTAGATTGTCCCAAGCTTGGTCTCGAAGATGCAATATTCTCCCACACCATTGTATTTCCAGATCTACTCAGTTGCGGGAGTATTCTACACCAGTTGCAGGAGCAGAGATAGAGGGGGCACACCAGTTAGGGTTTCTAGCAAGAGGGGCACACCATCCATTGAGGGAGGATTTTTCCTAACTGAGGAGAAGTGATTTTGAGGATTCCAGGTATTGGGTTTCCTTTGCATGTGTCATAGAATTATTATTGGTGGACTTCAAAGGTGTTTAGGTGGTGGATTCATTCTTATTGAGAGTGGGATGATTTCCCAAGAGGAGGGCACACCATTTCTTGGAGGGTGGCTAGATCCAAGGGTCTAGCAGGTCCTTTGATGATTTGAGCACTTGGGTTTTCATTGCAACATCCCGATCTATCATTCTAGCTAGTTTAAGGAGCCATTTGAGGTCCCTAGGAGTGAGGTTGATTTATCTAGGGTTTCAGGCATCTAGGGGAGCGCACCATTCAATGGAGGAGGTTCAGATCCATAGGGTTTGAGAGGGATCTTGGAGATTCATACACCTGGGTTGTTCTTTCCATCACTCGATCTACTGTTTGGCATATTTCCTGAGGTGATTGGGCATCATTGATAGTAGTTCCAAATTATTGAGGTTATTCAGCGTTCCAGTAGGTCATAGCATCTTCTAGTAGGGGCTTGTCACTTCATATGGCCCAGATCTACCTTGGCATTGGTCTTCATCCCTTATTCATCCTTTGGAGGCTTATTATGTATTATCGAGAGATTTTTGTAGCAGCTCTATTGTCTATCTTCTTAGCCATCTATTGAGCATTCCAGATTGGCATCTTCATTATAGTAGGTTCTTCTATTTCATGAATAAAAGTAGATTTGAGATGTTTTGGCTTGTCTATCATATTTCATATGGTTGAGGTATGTTCCATGGTTATATATTCTTGTTTATTGCTACAAAACATATATATAACACATCAGTAAACCCTAAGGCTGAAATCAAGAGGCCATCCTACAAGTAAACACATGTAAACAAGTAGATCAACTAAGTGTTTGACGAAATGTGACAACCAATTTTTTTTTAAAAGACACCAAAAATCGTGATGTTCCTAGCATAATGGCTTGGGAACATTATAGATATTACGCCCTCATATGTGATGAATTTATAGCTCAAGTCTATTTCATTCTTTTTAAGAAAGAATGCCCAAGTCTTATGGCAAAAGCTAAGAAAACGATTTCAAAAGTAGGCCACTAGTACCTGGAAGAAGCCACCACCTACATTAGAGTGTTTGGGGCCACTAGCGCTCCACATTTACTCCCCACTCATGTCCCAGACTGGCTCATTGTGGGAGAAATCTTTTATCAAGCCATTATGCAAGGCTATAATGCCACTCTGGTAAAAGACAAAAAGAGAGAGTTCATACCCTATGACTTTCATGTAGGGTTTTACATGGTGAAATATATTGCACACACAAAAAAAGAGGGTTTGAGCCAGTTGGAGTATAGATTCCCCATAGGAAGATTTCACAAACATGACCCAAAGGGCCTAGTACCCCAGCATGAGTCACAGGTATCTTCCTGTTGGAAGTATGCCGACGATAAGTTTGAATATGAAATCAAGAAGCCCTCAGGGTCAGGGAATAAAATAGAGCAGTTGAATCCACAAAGGCATAGAGAAGAGGGATGTTGTTGCTAGAAAAATCCCAAAGAGTCATACAAAGGTTTGAAAATGACCCCCCACTTGACCCTTTGATGAAACCCTTAAGGGTCATCCCGGTCAACATAATCAATCTCAGAGAAGAGCTAAATGGCTCAGAGACAATTCCATTAGAGGAGACTGCTCATCTAGAAAACCCAAGCATTATGACACAACAGACAAGGTCATCGGTTGTTGTTGCAGTGCAGCTGGGGGAAATGAGAACATCAAGTGGGATAGATATGTCCAATGTCCTCATAGACCTAATTACCATATATGACAATGAGGAAAGCTCAGAGATTTCACTCATAACCGTAGTACCAATCACGGAGGAGGGAGAACTAGGGGAAACATCTGCTCTAACTCCCAAAGCTTTGACCTCAATTCCCCAAGAAGGAGACGACAAGATTGGAAGCATGATAGACACTAAATTTATCTACCAATCAGAAATTTAGCCTAAGATGGATGGCTCCAAGGAGAAGTTGGGCTCTGGTGAACAGGAAGAAGAAACACAATGATAAAAAATCGACATCTCAATAGTCGATCTTCTAGTAAATGTTGATTCTTTTCCCCTCTCCCCATATAAAGCTAAGACTCCATCAACGGATGAACCCTAGAAGGAGGCTGAGTCACCAAGAGATACAGAAGTTCCCCCTACTAAAGAAATACAAGAACCAGTCATATAACACATATATACAACAGGGAGCCTAGCAAACACTCTGACCTAGGGAGATCAATAGATTTTGGAGCCAGTAGATGAGGTCACAGACATAAACGAAATCACTTATGATAGAAAGATGAAAGTTGTGTTGATAATGACAACCAAGAAAAGGAGGCTCACACTTGATAGCACACTCCTAATCACCATAGAAGAAACACTTCTCAACACAAAAAATGCTAAGACAATTGAGTTGATCGGGGTGGGAATGGCTATCACTAATGCAACACTGGACAGAGAAAAAAGGGATGAAAAGGAATTAGCAGCTGCAAATAAGGAGTTGGATCTTCTATGCCATCTAGCGAAGTATTATCAATATTTGACACAAGAAGTAGTATTCATGAGGAGTGAGTTCAGATAAACATATGCACAATTCACAAGTGAAAGAAATCTCTTCACCACATGCATAGTCAATTTTCAAGAGGATTCTCTCATGGGGATGGCAGCTTGTAAAGACATGCAGAGATGGTATGAAAAGGCACATCATTCCTTAGATCGTATTGACTATATCAGTGTGGTACAGAAGGGTCAAGACTCGAAAGAGCACAACATCCGAGTACTGATGGATAGCATCATATCCCGAATCAGGAAGGCAGTTGAATACTGGGTGAGCATGGTCCAAGAACTTCAGTGGAATATACAGGAAAGGTGGAGAGAGTGAGAGAAAAGTTAGGAGAAGATCAATTGGGAGATCAAAAACATTGACCTACCAGAATTCGTCCCACTAGAAAATTTCATCAATTTTCATGACATGGTCAAATAGCATGTAAAGAAAGACTTGGCATGGGAGGCAGAGATCTCATAGATTTCAAGTATGACTCTAGGTAAAGTAAATAAGTTCGTGGAACACCCAATCAAATCCCTCGCAGTTCTACAATGCCTAAGTGTCAAGCTCATCGGGTATAGAGAATGAGCAGTGGAGATAAAGGAAGTGTTCTCTGCACCAATGGATCAGCATAGGTTTCCCTATGCAAACACATGCGAAGACCTTTTCTTCAAGTGGGCAGAGTATGAGAGAAATCATCCACTCTAGTAAAAAATCGGATGATCTCAAGAGAACGAGGAGACAAATTCTGCCACGTGTCATTTTTGTTTTACTTAACACAACTTTTAACAGTTATTTTTATCTTAGTGATCCTTTATAAATAGGGAGATTAACCTCGTGCCGAAGGTCGATGGTTTTGGGAAAGACCTTTTATTTTAGAATTGTAAAAGAATTATTTTTGTGCAACTTTAATTAACTCCAGCTCCAAGAATTATTTTTGTGCAACTTTAATTAACTCCAGCTACAAGAATTATTTTAGACCTTTACTTATATACGAATCAGCTCCAAGATTCTATTCCTCCCACTCTCGGTGGTTGCCGTAGTTTAATATCCTTATCTATTACCGCTAACATTATCAAAGGAAACATTCCCGAAGATCTATGCATTCTCCCCAACTTAGAATTCGTTAACTTTGGGAAGAAACAATTTGACGGGTACAATCCCGACCTTCTTGGGAAATATATCTTCTTTGGGCTTCCTACAGTTGTATAGCAACAACTTTCATGGGAGTGTTCCTTCTGAATTGGGCATGCTAAGCCACGTGAGACTTATAATTCTTGCTGCAAACCATCTCTCAGGACAAATTCCATCTTCCTTGTCTAACTGCACCAGTCTTCAAGGATTGGATATAGGTCAAAACCAGTTAACTGGTCACATTCCCACGGAGTTGTGTAGCAAGAAAAACCCATTAACGGGTCTCTATCTGCCCCTTAATCAGTTGAGTGGCAACATTCCTGCTTCCCTCGTCAATTGTACGAATCTTCAACAAATCTCCTTAGCCTATAACTAGCTCAACGGAGTAGTGCCCGAGGAGTTCGGTAAGATGACATAGCTCTAGAGGCTTGAGTTAAGCACAAATCAACTGGTTAGTGGCAGCACCACGAGCTTGTCTATTCTTATTTCTCTTACTAACTGTTCCACCTTAAGTGAAATAGACTTAGGTGACAATAATCTCATGGGACGTTTACCCTTTTCTATAGGCAACCTCTCTACAAGAATGTATGTCATAAGGTTGCCCGTTAATGGTTTAGCAGGATAAATACCACCACAGATTGGAAACCTCACTAGTTTATCATACCTTGCTTTAGACGGAAATTCTTTTTCTTTCACAGGGGCGGTCCCGTCTTCAATCAAAATGCTTCACAAGCTAGAGAGGCTATATATAGGTAGCAACAATTTAGAAGGAAAGATCCCAATGGAAATCGGTCAACTCAAAAGCTTAGGGCTCCTAGTTTTAGAAATAAATAATTTATCTGGAAGGATCCCTGATTCTATTGCCCACCTCCAACAATTGAAATCTATATCTTAATCACAACCAGTTATCAGGTAATATACCTGCAAGTCTAGGAAAATGCATGAACTTATTAAATCTAGACTTATCATACAACATGCTTAGTGGGCCCATTCCTCCCGAGGTTACAGATCTTGCAAATTTAGCTTTGTATTTCAACCTTTCAAACAATTTATTACATGGACCAATCCCCCTGGAAGTAAGCAAGATGACTATGCTTCAAGCTATAGATATTTCTGCAAATAGATTAACTGGTTACATTCCAAGTGGGCTTGGAAGCTGCAAAGAACTAGAATACCTCAATCTTTCTTGCAACGCACTTGAAGGTCTGATTCCAATGTCGCTCGATGAAATTCAAAGTCTCCAAGACATGGATTTATCCTCCAACAATTTGTCATTGGCAAATCTCAAAGTGCTCATCCATTTGAATTTATCTTTCAACAACTTGTCAGGAGAAGTCCCGAAGGGAGGAGTTTTCAAAAAGGTTGGTGCTACAACATTTGTGAGAAATCCTGGTCTATGTGGACTTTGGGTAAGTCTATCACCATGCTCTGCTCACATACATAAAAGTGTTTCACATCTGAAAAGAGTTATCATACCTATTGTTGCAGTTGCAGTCATTATTGTATTGTGTTTGTTTTTGGGATTCCTATGGAGACGAAATTGCAAGAGGCATACTCCTATAGAGGTTGGAGCATCATTAAATGTGGGGCATCGAATAATTTCCTATGGAGAGCTCATCATTGCAACAGAGGAATTCAATGATGCCAACTTGCTAGGAGTGGGTAGTTTTGGGAAAGTGTACAAAGGGGTTATGAATGATGGCACAATCATTGCAGTGAAGCTTCTCAATCTGGAAAATGAAGGGGCTCACAAGAGTTTTGACAGGGAGTGCAAAGTTTTGGGTAGAGTTAGGCACTGAAATATTATTAGAATCATAACTTCTTATTCAGACCTCCAAACTAAAGCTTTGATATTTCCATTAATGCCAAATGGAAGCCTAGAGAAGTGGTTATATCCCGATGATGAAGTAGAAAGTAGTTTGAATTTGATTCAAATGTTGAATATAGCAATAGACATTGCACATGGCATGGCTTATCTCCATCACCATTGTTTCATGCAAGTGATCCATTGTGATCTGAAACCAAACAATGTGCTTCTGGGCGAAGATATGACAGCATACTTAATAGACTTTGGCATTGCTACAATATGTTTTGCAGACTCTAAGTATTTAGCTCTCACATCCACACATGCACTCAAGGAATCCATTGGATACATTCCTCCAGGGTATTATTTGATATAGATAGCATGTTAGTGAATGCCATGAGTTTTATATTTTTAATAAAAATATTGAATTAGAAACCTTTTGATGAGGATGTTTGACTGTAGAATATGGATTGGGTGGATGTGTCACAACAAAAGGTGATGTTTATAGCTATGGATTAGTGCTATTGGAGATTCTCACTAGAAAGAAACCCACCCACAACATGTTTGTGGAAGGAATGAACTTGCAGAAATGGGTGGGTAGTGGTTTTCCAAATCAAGTAAGGGAAGTGGTGGATAAGAGTCTATTGAGGAGGACTAGTACCATCACTGAAGAAGATAAGGAACTCAATTGCCTCAATCACCTTGTAAACGTGGGTTTGCTCTGCACAAAAGAATCCCCTGAAGGACAACCTACTATGATCAACATTGTGGGTATGCTGCAAAACATCAGAGACACATTTATTAGAGTTGCGGGCATTCCAAATTTCAAAGAAAATATAACACATTTGATAGGTAGTACAAGTACTACTTGCAACATCATTGGTGAAGGTGAAAGTTMTTCTACATTCTAGTATGTAGTACTAAKGGAGTAGTGAYTGTATAACAAAAGCCATAAAGTAAGTTGAGTCCACTATCATTAGTTCCATGTAGTTTGAGTYTCATTCMTTTCYSTGTCGARATATTGTATATTGTATCTTYRRAAAACTTTATGGATATTRTATCTTATTTGTGTTGKTTGGGCCATATAAATATACCAAGAGATTAATATTTGTTTTAAAAGATTAAAGAGAAAGTCAACGATTTTGTTTCCACAACCATTCATTAAGTTATTATATTAAATAAAGAGCAAGAATATGTTGAGAAATATGTGTTTTCTATATTTTTTTGTATATTCAGCATGTTCTTCCTTTACACCAACACTTGGAAGCTAAAATTGTGGAACATAATCAATTAATACATGAAACAACTACATTAAACAACTAACTTTCATATATTTACAAATAATAAGAAATTTCACTGACACCTTACTTTCTAAGAGAGTTACTAAATAAAACTGAATAGCGCAATTATTATTATGAGTTGAAGATTTAAACTTTGACTATATTTTAAAATTTCAGAATATATTATCACACTTTCAATTATTTACACACAACCAAAAAGAATCCTATTTACATAGTGTTTCAAAAAGACTCCAAAAAGGAGAGAGTTTGGAGCCTAACTAAACTAGTTTTTTTTTTCTAAACAAGTTATTAGGACCTAACTATTTTTTTTTTCAAAACAAGTTATTAAAACCTAACTAAACAACTAGGTTACGACAATGTCTCTTGAAAAAACATGCATATAAGCCTTTAAGAAACAAAATTTTACAACTACTCATTGCAAAATAGCTAGATTGGCATTCAAACAGAGTCAAATAGAAACTAGTGGTTTTCGACATGAAATACTAAAATTGAAACACCATTTTTCCCTTTCCCGATAAGTCTCCTAGAACTCTATTAGATTCTTCTCTCCTCCACCTTCCTGCGTGCTGATGAAACAAGCCCATTGGGTAGATACAAGTTGGTCTTCAGATTGTTGAGCTCATTAGCATACTTTCAGTGCTTTGTTGATGTTCACCACAGTTCTCAGAATTGAGGGACTTTTCTTCAAAGCTCACTGCAATATATTTTTGTTATTGTAGCAAAACAGCTCACAGAGATGTTGAGATTTTGCATATTTTCCCTTAGTTTGGCTAGGATGTTTCACAAAATCCTAATCTTATTCACAAGGACCTCATTAATCACAGATTCTTTGCTAGCATTTACTAATAGATCTCAAGGGAGGAAAATTTTCATAGATACATAAGTGTTATTAATGTTATTGAAGTGCGGTATTTGATACAAAAATGTGGTATTTGATTGCAAGGAAAATTAGCTGCTAAAAATTTCACAAGATTTTAAAGGCTGAATTTATTGGATCCTTCTCGGTGGATAATAAATTGGCTACTTAATATATAAATAACATAGGAACTCCAACCATCCTATTTGAGGAAGAGAAGATGGAGATCTATTTTCTATGTATTATGAAAATCTTTTTACTCTTCCCATATTTCATTCTCTTTCTACTGTACTAGGACAATATTCTTGTCTCATATTTCATTTTCTTTCTACTATATTAGGACAATATTCTTGTTCTCTTATTTTATTCTCCTGGTTAATCCTTCTATATTTTACAGATTTCAATTATCTAATTGTTGGTATCGTCATCTCAAGAATGCTTTTGATTAAGAGGTTTGCTTATATTCATCTCTGAAATCCTTGCATATCTTAATCCCTCCCAACTTTTTTTTCAGCTGCAAGTCTTACTTGTGTATATACCTTCTTCCCTTTGATTTCCATTCTTTCCAGCATGTACTTTGCGATGGTTGTTTTAGTTTTGCACACTGATTGTTTTAGATTTGGACACTGAGTAATGGCGTTGTCTAACTGTTCTGTGAAATAGTTTTTTTTTCGAAATCTAGTGATATAAATTTACACGAAATCACAATGCGTAAGATATAAGAAAGCCTTCTATTTGACTTCATACTTTCATAGAGTGGGTCCACGTGCTTTGCATAGAGTGGTTCCGTGTGTTTGGACTCTACCTATTGTTTTCCCATATCAGGAGTTCTGATTTATTTATTACAAATGTTCACTTGAATTGGTCAATATCCTAAAGGGTTGAATCCAATAAGTGGACATGAAGAACATATAGCCTTTTTGTCAGTCAACTCTTATGAAACATTAAACATGATATGATATGGAATCTGAGCTCTACAGTCTCTCAGGCCTTGTTTAATGTTTTTAATCTTCAAAAACTATTTGAGGTCGTTTAATATTTTAATCTTCAAAAACTATGTGAGGTTTGTGTATAGAATTTTATTTTTTAAAAATAAGTTGATTATGAAAACACTGAAACTTTGAGATTTCTTTTCTTCTTTAGGCTGTTGATCTTCTTTTTTTCAAAATTTTCATTTTAAGTGAATCTGCACTTGATTTCAAAACTACCATATATATATATATATATATATATATGAGAATTGTAAACTTTGTCCCCTTCATTTGTATAGAAAGTAAGGTGGCGCTCAAGAAGCACATTTATTTCATGGAATTAAACCATGTTTCATATTTCTTTTTGTGTTAATTTCATTATTATACATGTAGAGAAACAAACTCTGAGTGTTGTCTGGTTTTCCTCAATAAAATTCCTTTTTGTTTATAGCATGCCCATCACTCCAATCTTTTAAAAACATTGTAGACAATGATTAACCTACAGTCAATTTTTTTTTTTAAATTAACCCAGACTCTTATTGGTCTGTGTGCTCTATGAAATCTGCCCTTGCATTTTCTTTTTTCTTGTCTTTCACTCCAGGTGTAGTCTTGTATTCTCAAAAATTGCCACAGACTACAAATAATATTATAGACTACAAGTTACAATTCAAAGCGGTTTGGTAACAATTATTAAAGTTTACCATTTTTTTTTGTCTCCTTCCAGTGTCACTAGTGACATAAGCCATCTTCGCATTCTGTATCAATGTGAGTAATTAAATGTCAAATATTCTCAACATTCTTTCGCATTCAATGTACAAAGAATGGCAATTGATTGACATTCTACCCGTGTTTCAAGGTATGAAAAATCCAAGTTTAAGGGATAAAAATGTTACCAACAAGTGTGTGGTATAGAAATAAGCAGCGAGGTGATTGGATCTGTATTAACAGGGAGACCTGGGTTCAAAAATCCTTGAGTGAATGTAGATGAGGCCAAGTGCAAGTCTTGAACGATTTTGATAGAATAGAAATACCATGTATAATGTGCCCATATAGTTGAAGAGTTGAAGGACCATTGTGTAAATGTGTTGAACCTACATAGAATAGATCTAGCTAAACAATAATACACACATTTGCAGAGAGAATTGGAGAAAGAAGAATAAGGAAAGAAAGAATGAAATAATTTTGATTAACCGTTATGAATAATGAATAATTTACACATGATATACTTTGTATAGCTCAATGAGTTCAACTTGAGGTGAACCAATGCACCATAGTTGTAGCACCACTTTTCGGTGCCAAGGCTTAATTTCTCTGATACCAAATTGTAGCACCACTTTTTACATAACACATACAGGCATTATATAATCCACATGCATTTAAGCAAGAAATATATTTAAACTCAGAATAAGCACAAAAAATTATTACTAACATAAATAATCCATGGCAATAACATTAATCCAAATGCACAACAAAATACATAATAATTATAATACACAGAGATACAAAAACATAATTAAAGCATCATCTGGTACTTATCTTTGATACAGTGGTAGTGCCACCAACCAAGTGCAAGCCTTCCACGAACCTCCCAGCCTTAGACCACACTGCTCATCAGCTCAGCAGTGGGTCACCCCCGAGCTGGGACTAAGATCCACCCCAAGGTAGGGAATCCTAGGCTAGGCTGATGTTACAGGGAAAACACACAGTCACAAGGAAGGAATTCTCTCCCAGGAACCACTCATTCTCACTGCCCATAGACTCTCCTTCCCCACATGCCTGTTCCACCCCAGGAGTATAAACCTTCTTTGTCACCTAGATAGTCCTTCAGATGCTAACATCCCTTGCCTTGGGTTACAGAAATAGACCAGACCAGAAGTCTCCGAGCTTTGTGGCAACTACAGGGTTCCTTCTAGGATTTCTCTCCTTCCTTTGTGCACTCTCTCACCTGGAGAGAGTCGCCCACAGGCCAAGCCACCTATTCTTCCAACCTCAATCACCTCTCTCACCGAGAGAGAGTTTTGCACAACTAGCCAACAATCCACACACAGTCCAGCACTGCATGGCCACAACAACCCATGAGGAAAACAGACACGGGCTTTCCAACAGTTTCAACAATGGAAGGTCACTTCTTATTTCTCAATCCGGAAACACAGGATAGAATCACGCTCTGGTTCTCCGAGACACGTGACAAACAATCCATGTAGGGGTCAACACAGGTTCATACTATTCAGATATATGATATACTCAGAAACAAACACAGGCTTCCCGAAGTCAACACCGGGCTTCCTCAAGAATCACACAGGTTTTCTTTCCGACTTCCGAATGCACAAAGGTCTTCCTGCGGAGTTCAGATGGTTTCATGCTTAGGATAGTCCAAGGTCAAATGGAGGAGGAACCCCTCTGATGACTCATCTTGTCCATTTTATTCGCATGCACTAGGGTTGACACTTGTCACCCTTGGAACTGCATGCGTTCCATTAGCATGCATCCCCTTTGCATGTTTCCCCCTTGCCAAGACTTAGGATAAAAAAAACATAAAATTCATATGTTTTTTGGAATAATAATAAAATATTATTCCCAAGGCTTAAGCCCCTAGGCTCAACACTTAGCCCCTTTTCCCACCTTCCAGCCCCTAATTAATTTCCCACTCTGTGGAAGTTCAGTCCCCCATCACTCATTCATTGTGGTCGGTTTTCACGTGGTGGTGTTTATATTTTATTAATGTGTTGCATACATACAGGTACAAAATCAGACCCTTGGCCTCCAACCCTTAGGTTCTCTGGCTTAACAATCACATAATCCCATCGGCTTATACAAAATTGGCTTACCAGCCTATAACACATATTTACAATTCATTTCATAAACCAGATTTACAAAGGCTTGATCTTGGGGACACTACAATCCTCCTCCCTTATTTATGCACTGTCCTCAGTGCAACCTTGCACTGTCTCTGCAAGCTTTTCAAAATTTTCAAAAAGATGTGAGTACTCTGCCTGCATAACCTCTTCATGGTCCCATGTCATGTCCTCAGGACTGTACTAGGTCCACTGGACCTTTACAAGCTCTATAGCTCGATTTTGGAGCTGTTTGCTTTTCCTGTCCAATATGCACATAGGATGCACTTCCAGGACACCTTCTAGTTCCACCTAAATCACATTCCAATCGATAACATGATTATCATTAGGTATATATTTTTTAAGCAGTGAAATATGAAATACATTATGTACAGTCATAGATGTAGGTAATGCAAGCATGTATGCAACTGGCCCAATCCTTTCCAGGATCTCAAATGGCCCACAAAATCCTGCTGCCAACTTGGCGCAACTTCCCAGCTTCAAGGAACTCCTGTTAGTTTTTACTTTCAGGAAAACATGATCACCCACTTTGTATTATCTGTGGGTTTTGTTCTTATCAACATAACTTTTCTGCCTGTCCTAGGCAGCTTTCAAATTCTGTTTAATTCTTATCATTTGGTCATCCATCTCTTTGAGCAGCTCAGGCCCAACGATTGCTTTGTCAGCTAGATTATCATAGCTCACTGGAGTGTTTCACTTTCTTCCATAAAGTGCTTCGAATGGGCTCATCTTCAACAATGTATGATACCCATTATTGTAGGCGAATTCTACCAAATGCCAAATGTAGGTAGTCTTCCAACCTTGATGGTTTATCCATCACATACATTCTCAGTATGTCTTCTATTACTCTGTTCACCCTCTCTGTCTGACAATCAGAATCAGGATGGTACGCTTTACTAAAGGTCAGATTCGTTCCAAATCCCTTAAACAGTCCTTTCCATAAATTCGAGGTGAATTTCGGGTCCCTATCAGACACAATTGTCTTAGGAATTCTGTGCAAGCGTGCCACTTATTTTAAGAAGATATTAGCAACATCTACTACCTTCTGAGTGGTTTTCAGTGGAACAAAATGGGCAGCTTTTGTAAGCTTGTCCACCACCACCATGATCGAATCATGTTGCTTGCTCATCCTGGGCAATCCTGTGATAAATTCCATTGTCACCACCTCCCATTTTCACTCAGGAATGGGTAAAGGCTGCAGCAACCCTGTTGGGTTCCTATGCTCACCCTTAACTTTTTGGCACTCCATACATCTAGCGATGTATTCAATGATTTTTTTCTTCAAACCCGGCCAAAATGATGTCCTTTGACTGCTGCCACAGTCTTTTGATATCCAGGATGTCCAGCATAAGCCACGTTATGCATTTCTTTTAGAATTTCCAGCTTCAATTCTCGGACATTGGGTACATACACTCTATTTTTATATAGAAGTAAGCCATCAGCTCCCAAGGTGTAACTTCCCTAGGTCTATGGTCTCTCATGCTGTTGTAGCTTTGCTACCAGACCTCTGTACTACAAATCAATATTTGCAGCTTCCAAAACTCTGTCTTTAATCTCATTCCTGTACATGCTAATGGTTGTAGCATGTAATTCGTGCACTTTTCTGCTGAGTGCATCAACCACCTTATTTTATTTCCCTTTGATATGCTTGATATCAAAGTCATATTCGCACAGAAAATCCAACCATCTAGTTTGCCTAGCATTTAAAGTCGGCTGATCAAATAAATACTCCAGACCATTGCGGTCTATTCTCATTTCGAATCTCCTTCCCATGAGGTAATGTCTCCATTTCCTCAATGCGTGGATGATTGCTGCCAGCTCTAAATCATGAGTGGCATAATTCCTTTCATTCTCTTTCAGCATTCGGGACTCATAACAGATTACAAATCCCTCTTGGTTGAGAACTCCTCCCAACCCCTCCTTACATGCATCTGTGCACATCACAAAATCCATATTTGGATTTGCAATTCTCAGGATTGGAGCACTGGTTAACAACTGCTTCAATCGTTGGAAACTACTCATGTGGAAGAAGCATCTAGATATGTACTTCCACATGAGCTGCTTCAATTCTTGAGACTACATCTCTAGATGCTTCTTCCACATGAGCTACAAATATTTGACATCCCTTCCTATAGCACTTCTTCAGCTGCATGGCTAATATTTCTTTGACAGCCACAACTCTAGGAATTCCTTGGAATGTTTTCCGATTTCCCTCTTCATCCAGGCATGTAAACCTCTTGTTATGATAGTCTAGGAGGGCATGGTGTTGGTCCAACCAGTCCATCCCAATTAAGCAGTCATAAGACCCTAAAGGCAGAATATTTAATTAAGCCTTAATGCTCAATCCACCCATGTCCACTGAACATGACTTAACCAATTCAGTGACCTTCCTTTTGGTTCCTGTGGCCAACTGCACTAGCCAATACTTTTCATGTTTGCTTCTTGATAAACACAAACTTTCCACCACCCTAGGATCTACATAACTATGGCTATCCCCTGAATCAATTAAAATAATGAGTGGTCAGTTGTTAATCATACCTTCCACTTCAATCATGTGAGATTGAAATTCTACTTGCTTGTTGTCCAGGGCTGCGTAGATCCTTGGCATTCTGCTGCCCATATCCTCCACTGTTTCAGCTTGCTGAATAGTATGGGAAGTTCTCACTTTATCTTTTCTGTGGGGGCAATCTTTATACCTATGGTTCCCTCTACATCCCCAACACTCCATAGGTGTCGGTCTTGGCATCTACTCACTCCCTTCAACTTTCCTAGGATCTCTAAAAGATGACTGTCCCCAAGGATTGTTACTGAAAAAGGGAGGCTTGATTCCCTTCTGCTTTTGTTTCTTCTTAAACCTCTTCTGGTCATCCCAAGACTTTCGAAGGATAGACCTTTCTCTTTGTTGTTCATACAAGAATTTCTCCCTTCTTATGGTTTCTTCCATAGTCTTAGGATCATCATATTGAATCTTGTCACCAATGGGAGGTGGCAGTCCACTCAGATACCTCTGAATTTTGATAGCCTCATCTTTGATGAATGGAACACACTTCAGTAGTTCCAAGAAACTTTGTTTGTACTCATCAATGGTCATGCTTCCCAACTTGAGTTCGAAGAACTCCTTCATTTTTTTGTCATAGTATCTTTTGGTCAGGTATTTCTTCTCGAAATACCTCTTAAACTCCTTCCAAGTGATATCTTTCTCTCTGATGTGCTGCACTTGCACAAACCGATCCCACCACATGGATGCTTTTCCTTTTAGCTGGTACATTGCAATTCTTCCTTCTGCATGAGCGGAATAGTTCTGCAGTTGGAAATATTTCCTCATGCCAAGCAACCATGTATTGGCATCTTCCTTCTTCTTATGTTCTCCATCAAACGTTGGAGTTTTAATCTTATTCATCTCCCCTTTCAATTCATCCATTCCATATTTTCGGTTTTTTCTGATAGGAGACGAGCTTGAACTACTACATGTCTCCCTATTGGAATGCTTTTGGGAGATACCATGATGTTTTCTACCACTCCTTGATCTTATTCTCCTCTCAGGCGTTTTGACACTTCTTTATTTGCTTGTGTCACTCTCTTTTTCCAATTGATTTTCTATTCTTTCCAGGCTCTTCAACATTTTTAAGTTGAATTCACCTTGTCGATCCCTGATTTTCATTAGCTTTCAGCTATCATCTCGGCGATCCTGGGCATCTTTCTGCAATTTTTCAATGAGTTTCATCACACGTCCTTATTTATCTATCTCTTTTCCGTGCCCATTAGATTTTGTTCCTTCGACTCCCAAGTTGACATCCTTTCCTTCTCTTTCATCTTCTATTTCGGAGGCAATTTGCACCTCTTCCATTTCCTTACTCGGCATCTAATCTTGGTTGTCATGACACTTGTTGAACTCTGTACACACAACGTGCAGTCAACCAAATTTTTTCGGGCCTTAAACCTTTAATAAAATCACAATAATCATAAACCAACGTAAGTGAGAAACATTTGACTTCACAAGGTTTTCTGAGCTCTGTCAGCTCTGCAATTTTCGAGACTTCGGGTTTTCGATACCTGGGAGTTCACTATGCAGGGCTTCCTAACTTCTTGTCTCTACAATCCCCGAAATCCAAAATTTTGATTTCCTTGCTCTCCGGCCCCACAACACAGCTATCACCCTTAAAACCTGTTACGGTTCTTCAGTCTTCGATGGCTTCGGGACTTCGGGACTTTGGGTTTTGGGACTTCGGGTTTTTGGTACTCAGGAGTTCACTATGTAGTGACTTCCAACTCCTTGTCACTACAATCCCCAAAATCTGAAATTCTGATTTACTTTATTCTCCGGGCCCACAGCACAGTTGTCGCCCTTAACCGTAGTGGCACATGGCATGTTTCGGAGGATCTATGTCTCCATTGGTGATGTCTTCGGGTCCCACTGCTTTCGCCTGTCTTTTCAATTCTCTGGCATGTGGTACACATCCATGCACCCACGTCCAATCCAAGTAAAAAATAGAACGGTTAGGTCCCTTATCAGATCTATGGAACAGATATTTTTGGCATTTTGGGGTTTCAGGTATCGGGAGTTCGTGCATCCCACATCTCGAACTTTCGTTTGTTGAAATCCCGAATTATGGTTTACTCTTCCACTTGATCTAATGGTCAAGTCCTCTCCTACAATATACAGTGTAGATCATTTCGGGAATCCATGTTTCGCTAACTCGCAACTTGCGAACACAAGGGTCTTCCTTTTTGGTTTCTCGGGTGCCAAAATGCCATCCAGTAGCCACGTGGTTCCCCCGATGGATGGTCCTGATGAATTTTGGGATTTCGCGTATCGCGATTTCCACGTTCTTGTGCAAATTCAAAGGGTCTTTAAACCCTATTCACATTCTCCAGATCTGACGGTCACAAGGGTTTGCCTTCCCTTCCGAATAGATCCTAAGGCTCCAACACTTCTGGTGTGGAGTCCTCTCTCCTTGTGGCCATATACCACACCGACTGTGGTTTCACAACACCACTATACCTCCAGAGCTTGTAAGCATGTCAAGTAACTCCTTGACACATCTGGAGCATTCTAGGGTTGGAAATCGGTCCTCCAGACACAATTTCTCCTCACACCCTCGGTCCAAACACCATTTGACTGGCCCATCTAGGCTCAGTGTCGAAACCTTGGCTCTGATACCAAAGTGTAGCACCACTTTTCGGTGCCAAGGCTTAATTGCTCTGATACCAAATTGTAGCACCACTTTTTACATAACACATACAGGCATTATATAATCCACATGCATTTAAGAAAGAAATATATTTAAACTCAGAATAAGCACAAAAATTTATTACTAAAATAAATAATCCATGGCAATAACATTAATCCAAATGCACAACGGAATACATGATAATTATAATACACAGAGAGACAAAAACATAATTAAAGCATCATCTAGTACTTATCTTTGATACAGTGGCAGTGCCACCAACCAAGTGCAGGCCTTCAAGTGCAGGCCTTCCACGAACCTCCCAGCCTTAGACCACACTGCTCGTCATCTTAGCAGTGGGTCACCCCCGAGTTGGGACTAAGCTCCACCCCAAGGCAGGGAATCCTAGGCTAGGCTGAGGTTACAGGGAAAACACATATTCACAAGGAAGGAATTCTCTCCTAGGAACCACTCATGCTCACTACCCACAGACTCTCCTTCCCCACATGCTTGTTCCACCCCAAGAGTATACACCTTCTTTATCACTTAGACAGTCCTTTGGCTGCTAACCTCGCTTGCCTTGGGTTACAACAATAGGCCAGATCGGAAGTCTCCGAGCTCTGTGGCAGCTACAGGGTTCCTTCCAGGAGTTCTCTCCTTCCTCTGCACACTCTCTCACCTGGAGAGAGTCACCCACAGGCCAAGCCACCTGTTCTTCCAACCTCAATCACCTCTCTCACCAGGAGAGAGTTTTGCACAACTGGAAAACAAGCCACACGGAGTCCAGCATTGCGTGGACACAACAACCCACGGGGAAAATAGACACAAGCTTTCCAACAGGTTCAACAATGGCAGGTCACTTCTTATTTCTCAATCCAGCAACACAGGATAGAGTCACGCTCTGGTTCTCAGGGATGCATGAAAAACAATCGACGTAGGGGTCAGCATAGGTTCAGACTATTTAGACAGAGGATATACTCAGAAACAAACACATGCTTCCCGAAGTCAACACCGGGCTTCCTCAGGAATCACACAGGTTTTCTTTCCGACTTTCGAATGCACGAAGGTCTTCCTGTAGAGTTCAGATGGTTTCATGCTCAGGACAGTCCAGGGTCGAATGGAGGAGGAACCCCTCTCACGGCTCATCTTGGCCTTTCTATTCGCATGCACCAGGGTTGACACTTGTCACCCTTGGAACTGCATGCGTTTCATCAACATGCATCCCCTTTTCATATTTTCTCCTTGCCAGGACTTAGGATAAAAAAAACATAAAATGCACATGTTCTTTGGAATAATAATAAAATATTATTCCCAAGGCTTAATCCCCTAGGCTTAGCCCCTAGGCTCAACACTTAGCCCCTTTTCCCACCTTCCAGCCCCTAATTCCTTCCCACTCTATGGAAGCTCAGTCCCCCATCACTCATTCATCATGGTTGGTCTGCATGCGGCGGTGTTTATATTTTATTAATGTGCTGCATACATACAGGTACAAAATCGGGCCCTTGGCCTCCAACCCTTAGGCTCTCTGGCCTAACACTCACATAAGCCCATCGGCTTATACAAACTTAGCTCACCAGCCTATAACACATATTTACAATTCATTTCATAAACCATATTTACAAAGGATCAATCTTGGGGAAACTACAATAGTGGTGGTCTAGAGTGATCTGGACACACACCAACAGTTACAGGAGTGAACTACCACCTATTCTAGTCTCTTAGGCAGTTACGAGAGTGAACTGCCACCTAGTTGAGTTAACTAGTCAACTAGTCTTCAGTTAACTGACTGAACAAAGAGTAGTGAGGAGTTAACTCAGGGAATCAATTCTAATGCGCCACTTTGGTGATGATACCAAGGCAAGGTCGAATTAGCATGGTGATGATCCCAATGCAACATCTAAACTCAACTCAACTAGTCAAACTGAAGTGTCAACTAAAAGAGAATATTCTCCAGGTGGAATATTCTCCCCTAAAATATAGGAGACTGGATAATGACTAATTATGACTAATAAACAAGGAATAACCTTAGGAAAAAGAAATCCTAGGTGTGTGTGAAGTAACTCCAACACCCCCCCTGAACATCACTATGGTGAAAATAAATATTGGGTCCCAACAACGAGGCCATGTTAGGTACCCAAGTACAAAAGATACACTGAAAATAAAGTGAGGAAAGAGGGAAAACCTCATGGGAAAAACCCCTCTCAAGGTATAATGTATGTAAAAATAAGAACTATAGTTGCTAGGCAACTGTGTCCTTCACTCCAAGATGACCTTGTAGAGAATGGAATTCTTGCTCAGTGAAGGTCTTGGTGAAAATGTCTGCCATCTGTTCTGCTGAAGGACAGAACTGTAAGTCAATGATCCCCTCGTGTACCGAGTCCTAGATGTAGTGCATGTGGATCTTGATGTGCTTCGTCCACTGAATCTGAACTGGATCTCTGTAGAACTTCAGAGTTCTCTGGTTGTCACACCAGATGACGATTGACTAATGAAACTGAATGCCCAACTTAGTGAGAAAATGTTGTAGCCCCATAGCCTGACTGGTTATGCTAACTACCCCTCTGTACTCTGCCTTGAATGAAGATAGAGCAATGGCAGCTTACTTCTTGCTCAACCAATAGATAAGCTCGAAACCAATACTGAGTGAGTAACCAGATGTCGAATTGTGATCAATTCTATCGCCATCCCAGTCAGAATCAGTAAACCCAATGAGATCTAATGTAGAGTCTGCTACATAATGAATCCCAAATGTGATGATGCCCTATACGTATCGAAGGATATGCTTTGCATCTTTCCAATGTAGCTCATGCAGCTCCTGTATGAACCTGGAAACTGCGCCAACTGCATATGAGAGGTATGGTTTGGAGTGTGTGAGATACATAAATCTCCCCACTAATTGTCTGTACAGTGTGTTTTCAACAAGCGGAGTCTCCTTGCCATCCTCAAGTTTGAATCCTAATAGGAAAGGAGTCAGAGAAGACTTGCAGTCTATCATGTGAAATCTCTCGAGGAGATCTTGTGCATACTTGGCCTGATACAGTTTGATGTCTGAGGTATCCTGACTCATCTTGAGTCCAAGTAAGAAGTGTAGTAGACCCATGTCCGTCATCAAAAACCTGTCATGTAGAATCCTCTTGACTGTAGCAATTGTTGAAGTCAAGCACCCGATGATCAACAAATCATTGACATACAGAACTAAAAGTAGAAGTGAATCAATTTTCCTGAGCATGTAGACATTCGGGTCTGATTTACAACATACAAAGTTTCGTGACAACAGGTAGGAGTCCATCTTGGCATACCATGCCCTCAGAGCCTACTTGAGGCCATAAAGTGACTTCTTCAGTCGACAAACCAAAGATGAGTCCTACATAAATCCCTGAGGCTGCTCCATGTAGATATCCTTAGAGAGATCACCGTGAAGAAATGCATTCTTCACATCCATATGATGGACTTCCCATACCTTGGCTACCGCAATAGAAAGTGCCAATCGTATGGAATCCATCTTCGCTATTGGAGTGAAGGTCTCATCATATTCAATACCATGAACATGTTGAAAGCCTTTGGCGATAAGCCTGTCTTTGTATCTATTGATCTATCCATCCGTTGTGCTCTTGGTCCTGTAGACCCATCTACATCTGACAAGTTTCCTCCCAGAAGGAAGGGGAGCCAGATCCCAAGTCTGGTTCTCGAGGAGGGAGTTGTACTCCTCCTGCATGGTGGATTCCCAAAAGGGATTTCCAACAGCCTCACCATAAGACTATGGATCTGAAGATTGAACCAAGAAAATATGCCTAGAGTGTAATGGTTCAGTGGCAGTGAATGCAACAAGAGGCTCCTCAAAATCAGATCGAGTCCTCCTAGTATCGAATGGATCACCAATGAGATCCCATGCATACTTAAGAGTAGTTTGTGCCCACTTGGGCCTCTACTCTGGCTCTGTAACTGCATCTAGATGCTCTAACTCTACATTTGACTGTACTAACTCTGAATCTGAATCATCTGAGTCCTCTGAATCAGAACTCTTGTCTGAAGAAGAGTTGGCATGTGCATGCTCATAATTTCGGATAGGTGGAAGAGTGAAGGTGTCTACATGCTACTGCTGAGGTACATGCGAGACACTTTCCTCGAATTGGACACTATGCTCAATGATGAGCCGATCCGAGGAAAGATCAATAAGCCGATATCCCTTCACACCGTCGAGGTATCCAACAAAAATGCACTCAGTTCTCTGTGGATCAAGTGCCTTCCTCTTTTCAGAGGGAATCCTGGCTGATGCACATGAACCAAAAATATGAAAGTGGGTCACTTCCGGTTTGAGGCTGCTCCAAGCCTCATAGGGGGTCTTATCCTTGACAGATCTATGGGAGGATCTATTTTGGATGTATGTTGCACAGTTAAGTGCTTTGGCCCATAGTCTTTGTGGTAGTGACTTTGCATGCAACATGCAAGATGCCATCTCCTTTAGAGATCAGTTTTTCCGCTCAACAACTCTATTTTGCTGAGGAGTATAGGGAACTGTGTCCTACAACTAAATCCTTGTCTCATGGCAACGATTATGGATCTCATGATTCACATACTCTCCCCCATTATTAGTTCGGAGGACTTTTATCTTCTTTCCAAACTGTGTCTCAACCAAGGCTTTTAAATCTTTGAGGTGTTGAAATACCTCAGATTTTTTCTTGAGAAAGTAGATCCATGTAAAGCATGAGAAATCATCAACAAAAATGAGAAAAAAACTCTCTTTGTTGATCTATCGATGTGGAAAAGGACCCATGAGGTCACTGTGGATCATATCTAAAGGTGCGGAATCTCGCTGAGACTTTCCCTTGTCGAATTTCTCTTGAGGCTGTTTTTTGAGAACACATCCCTCACATACTCCCTTGGAGAAATGGATGTCTGATAGAACATCAACTAATATTTGATTGCTAAGGTCTTCATGTATCTGAAATTCAATGTCCAAACCTTTCATGCCATATCCTACTACTTTCATCAGCATGAGTAAGCAGTAAAGTAGAATCAGGTTCAATGAATTCAGAAAATGTATACAATCTAGACTGATGATTTACCTCATCGGTAGCAACCATGGAGTTGGTTTGCATGTCGTAGATGTCCATGGAATTTTGTGTGAATACGACTTTCTTTCTAGTGCTGAAATTCGTCATCTGATATACGGAGAGAAGGTTGAAAAAAATCTTGGGAACATGTAGCACATTCTCGAAACTTCCGTTGGTGAGTTCAATCCTTCCTTTGTCGGTGACTTCGACAGAAGAGTTGTCCCCCATAAGAATAGGAGGACCTTTGCATGCATCCAAAGAATAATAGACTGCTTCTGATGAAACCATGTGATGTGATGCTCCTGAATCAACGATCCAAGCATCAGGAGAGGAGTTGATGGCAATCAAGGCATGGCTAGAATTGCCTTTCTTGGAATTCAGATCTTCTGGCTTCTTCTTCTTTGCACCCTTGAGGATGCGATCTACAAGGTTGTTTTGCTAAAGTATTTGAGACATCAGATCTATTTGTTTTTGCATGCATACGGATTATGGATGGAATCCTTTCTGATAGTATGTGCATTTCTCTCTTTTTATTCCCTTTTCTCCTTTGGATCTGGAGGCATTTGTGAAGGGTTTTGTGTACCCTTCCTTCTTTGGATGTGCATGAGATTTCTGCTTATATTTATCTTTAGATTTTTGATATTTGTGGCTTCCATCATGCACAGTGAGTGCATGCACCCTTGGGGCTTTGATTGCGCCAGGGATTCGATAAAGTCCTCAAGAGAAGGCATCTTCCGGGTGGCTCCAGAGGTGAATCTGACAGTATGGAATGTAGATACAAATACAGAGAATTCAGGACAAAACTTGGAGAGAATGGTGAGAACCATTTGTTTATCCTCCAATTTATAAACCCCGCAAGCTTTGAGTTGCAATAGTAAATCGTTGAATTTTGTAAAGAAATCTTGGATATTATCGAAGCTTTTTGGAGCCAATGTGAGTAGCTCCACCTCTAGCAAGTGTCCCCTCATCTCATCTTGTTTTCCAAAGAGCCCTTCCAAGATGGTCCAGGCTTCATTGGGAGTCTTACAGGAAGATATATGAAAAAGGAGATCAGGAGAAATAAGACTGCAAATTGTTCCGAGTGCCTCATCCATGTGATTTAAGTACTTGGATTTTTCTATGGATAATGTCATCTCTAGATCTGTATTCATGGTTAACCTGTACAACCCTATGGGCTGGATATGTATGGATATTTTCTCCTTCCATGCAAAATAGTTGTAAGGTGTAAGAATGAAATCTTTTTGGAATTCCATCTTTTCGCTGTCTTCAATCTTTTGTACCTGCAAAACATTTTGGTGTAGATTTTTCTTAGTAGTCCGTCAGCTCTGATACCATGTAAATGTGTTGAACCTGCACAAAATAGATCTAGCTAAACAATAATACACACATTTGCAGAGAGAATTGGAGAAAGAATAATAAGGAGAGAAAGAATGAAAGAATTATCATTAACCATTGTGAATAATGAATAATTTACACATGATATACTCTGCATAGCTCAATGAGTTTGACTTGAGGTGAACCAATGCGCCATAGTGGTGGTATAGAGTAATTTGGACACACACCAGTAGTTACGGGAGTGAACTGCCACCTATTCTAGTCTCTTAGGTAGTTACGGGAGTGAACTTTCACCTAGTTGGGTTAACTAGTCAACTAGTCTTCAGTTAACTGACTGAACAAAGAGTAGTGAGGAGTTAACTCAGGGAATCAAGGCTAATGTGCCACTTTGGTGATGATATCAAGGCAAGGTTGAATTAGCATGGTGATTATCCCAATGTTCCATGGTGATGATCCCAATGCAACATCTAAACTCAACTCAACTAGTCAAACTGAAGTGTCAACTGAAAGAGAATATTCTCCAGGTTGAATATTCTCCCCTAAAATATAGGAGACT
>ML778270.1:332766-359646 GCA_009831015.1 Picea engelmannii | reverse complement strand
CCACAATGATTGAGGTTGGGATAGTGGAAGAACTAGACTTGAATAACTCTTGGACACCCATGTACAATATGTAAAAGCTAAGATGACCCCCAAAATGAGAAGAACAAAAACAATAACCACAAGGATCAAACCTTTGAGATGTTCCATTTCTTGTTTGTTGAGATGGAGGCTCTGCTTGTTGTAATGATGTTGCTGAAAATAAAATAGTTAAATCACCAGGAACCCAAATCAAAACCTATCTTACAAAATCCATGTTTTGAGCTACAAATTGTACATATCAGATTTACATTCGGTATAATATGAAAAAAATGGATGGGATAAATGATCATATTGTCTAATCATCAATGTCCATTGTCAAAACCAAAGATACATGCCTGGAACATCCCTGAAATCTATCTAGAATGTCCTCAAAATTTGTCCTGAATGCTCCTAAAAGATACCTAAAATGTCTTGTGTATGCCAGCAAATCCTTGAGTCCTTGATGAAGTCCCTGTCAAATTGGGGATGTTTCGTATGATTATCCATATCCCTAAAACACTGAAATGTCAGATATGGGTTTTTTCCTGAGTGCGAGACAGATCCCTATGCAATGTAGTGTGGAAATCTCTACCAAATTTTCCCTTGATTTTTTCATCTTACTCTATGATGCTTCAGTTGCAACTGGTTCAACTTTTCTGAAGTATATTTGTTGCTTCCAATCTCGACTAATCTCTATGAAACATCTTTTAAATTTCGTTGAAAATATCCAACACCTTTCAGTGATATTTAGCTGTAGAAAATTATACAACTTAGACTTTATTTCTTGATAAATATCCCTTTGGTATTGGGACACGTTCTCTTGTCTCCAACATTTGCATTTGTCTAGATTCTAGACTCTATATCATCTTCTTTGACAGCCTAAATTTTTTTCACATTTCTCGTACCATGTATATAGGTTACAAACCTTTTGATATTCAAGTACATGGCATGAAACCAGATATGGTGAAGCAGTAGAGCTCGAGAAGGAATTAATGGTGGTGTTAATGGAGGAACTATTGGATTGCTTACACTTGGCAGTAGGTTTATTGCACCTACCTAGATGTTGGACCCATATCGGGTGGTTTCTGTCTACTTTCTACTAGTTTAGGTCTGTTCTAAATTTAGGACTACTAGATTACTTGGGACTTGGAGGATTCGTCCTCTCTACTGACAGAAGTAGAGCCTTAAATCCCTTCCTTAACTTCTCTATATTCTTATACTTAAATTTTATTAACTACCTAAGTGGAGGTCATATCTAAGCCTGTCGTCTCTTCGGTGGCACGAGACGATAATTAATGGAGTGGGCTTACAACTCAGAAACAGTTAATGGAAAAGCTTACATATCTTTATTTTTTTCTACGGGGGTCTTATCATAGTTTTTTGTAACTTAGGTTGTGCAAGGTGGAAGTCACTAGTGGACTCCTCCAACACCTTCTTGATGGAGGCTGAGATCAATGCACTCATGAGTGCAGCTAACAAGGCCCTCTCGAAGAGTGTCAGACTCTTCGCCTCAACAAATGTGAAAACAGTTGAAGCTTTCTTACCACCTTCTTCCTTGAACTTGGCAGACCACTTGTTATACTCTTCCTTTGATACCTCTGAGCCTCCAACATCCGCTCCCTTGTCACCTTCTGCTTCACTTCCAGGACTGGTCTCCTCGTTTGGGCATTCTGGTTTGCACTGGAGTGTGGGTTTTCGTGAACGTCATCCTTCTATGAAAAAGTGGAAACCTAAGAGTTCTGGGTGAAAATGAGCATGGAAACCTGACAAGACTAAACGCCGCTTAATCATGGGTTCAAACGTAGGTCTGGAGGAGAGCGTTCGCCTTTCTCTCTGTGGACTTGTTGGTATGATTTCCTATCACACTCTGTGTAAGTGTTCTCTCTCGGATTGGATTTCAGGTGCCTGGTTTCCTTTGATGGGATATGTTCTGGAGATTATCTCTCTCTCGCATGGTTGGTTTGGTCTTCTTTTTAACTCACCGGAGGATGTACGACCCATTCTAGATTCTCTCTGGACCATCAATGGTTGTAGCCTAATGCTTAAGAGATGGCGGGTAATCTTTGATCCAGCCATAGATTACTTTAGACTTCGTCACCTGTGGGTTTTGCTTCCCGGCCTACCACTTCAGTATTGGACAAAAAAAGTTCTTGCAGCCATAGGCAACGAGCTCAGATGTTTTATTTGTTTGGATGACAATATTTTAAAGGGTTCTAATAGAAATATGGCCAGGATACTGGTTGAGTTGGATGTACATGCGGGATTACCCAAGACACTGGATATCATTTGGCGAGGTCGCACGGTGACTCAGCGCCTAGATTACCTTGGCATCCCATTTCGTTGTACAAGATGTCCCAGGATTGGACACCTTAGGAGTGATTGTACTGAAGAACTGGAAGAGGATGAATCAGAAGCTTCTTACCTTCGCAAGCTATCGTGGGAGGACTCACCAGGAGTTGATTCATTTTTTGCGGTGAATGATGATTATACAAACATAGGAGACTGCCTGTCTTCACCTCTGGACACTCTCACCAGTAAGCTCAAGCAACACTGTCCTACTTTTTATTATACCCTTACTTATTGGGAAAGGAATTTATTGGACTCATCTGTTATCCTAGGGATGGGGCCCTTAAGACCACCTATGTTTGATCCTTTGAAGACTCTATCTTTTCCTCCTTCACCCTCTACAGTGTGAGATTCCCCTTGGGATTTTCCTACCCCATAGTTGTCATCACCTTCTAGAGATGAAAGGGCTCCCACTAGTCCTTTGGCTCTCAGTGGGGTTGCCTTATCTTCGAGTCCTTTTCATTTGACTATTCCTGACCATCTTACTACTGTGGTTCTTCCTACCACTGACTCTGAGCTTGTTGGGGTTGCTCCTACGACTTCTATAATTTTGGCATCTAGTCACTCTACCCTCGGGAACTTACTTACTACTTCGGCTCCTACCACAGTTGAGACACTGCTACTAGTTTCGATTCCTACTTTTCAGGGTAGGTCTCCGATCATTCGAGAGAGCTCAAACTTACCTATTTCTTTGCCCCATGTTAATACTGGTGACACAACTGGGATAAACTACTCTTGGTCTCATGGTTTGGGACTTGAAACTTCACCCATTAAAACCCACAGTGCTCGGAGAAAGGCTACTACTTCTTTTACTCTTCCGAATAATTACTCAATAGACTCATCTGACCTTGGGGTGCTTAGAGGAATTAAATCCCTAGCTAGGTCCTTCCCACGATACTTCTCTCCCTTAATATCATAGGGGTGGGTGGCGCCCTCAAAAATTCCTCCCTCATAAGACTTATTGACAATACTCTTCCTAGCATCATTTTTTTACAAGAAACTCTAGTCGACAAGCAACGTGCTCGGGAATTCTTCAGTAGCATAAGACCACAGTGGTTTGTTAGTGTTGTAAGCTTAGTGGGGAGATCGGGTGGGTTACTTGTTGCTTGGGATCCTGTCAAGTTTGAGATGGAAACTTTCTTATGTTGTGGCGGTATTTTGATGACAGGTACTCCTTGTGCAAACAAAATACATGTTAATCTTCTCAATGTTTATGGTCGTTGTACTGATAGGATTGAATTTTGGACAAAAGTCTCTACTTTTGGCCTTCTAGATAAACCTAATATTATAGTCACGAGTGATTTTAATTTTACCTTATCAGTTGATGAGGTGTGGGGGACTCTTCTTTGCAAGATTCGACAACCTTACAGTTAAAATAAATCTTCATAAATAACAAACTTGTGGATTTATTGTCAACTGCTACGGTTCCTACTTGGATGAATGGTAGAACTGGTTCGGAGTGTATCTCTAAGAGACTGGGCCTTGTTTTTATTTTTGAAAATCTTCTTCAACTTTTAGAATGATATAGATCCTGGGTTGAATATCCATTCCTCTCGGACCATGCTCTTGTCTTCCTACAGCTAGATTCATCCTCTCATTGGTCGACTTATCCATTTAAATTCAACCCAGTGTGGTTACAAGACCTAGATTTTGCGCGACTAGTCACTGAGGTTTGGACTGACCAATCTTTTCTACAAGAAGTTGACTTACAAAAATGTCTTGCGTGGAAGTTGAAACACTTAAAATTGAAAGTTAAAATTTGGGCACATCAATAGAAAATAAAAAATACTCATAGAATCTCCTATGAGTATTGCTTGGGGCTCCTAGCTATCGAAGAAAATAGTCTCTCTGGAAGGATCCCCGATTCTATTCCCCACCTCCAATAGCTGAGGTATCTATATCTTGAACACAACCAGTTATTAGGTAATATACCTACAAGTCTAGGGAAACACATGAATTTATTAGATCTAGACTTATCGTACAACATGCTTAGTGGGCCCATACCTCTCGAGGTTGCAGATATTGCAAATTTAGATTTTTATTTCAACCTTTCAAACAATTTATTACATGGACCAATCCCCTTGGAAGTAATCAAGATGACTATGGTTCAAGCTATAGATATTTCTACAAATAGGTTAACTAGTTACATTCCAAGTGGGCTCGGAAGCTGCAAAGAACTAGAATACCTCAATCTTTCTTGCAATGGACTTGAAGGTTTGATTCCAATGTCACTCGATGAACTTCAAAGTCTCCAAGACATGGATTTATCCTCCAACAATTTGTCAGGTGGAATACCCATGACATTGGCAAATCTCAAAGTGCTCATCCATTTGAATTTATCTTTCAACAACTTGTCAGGAGAAGTCTCAAAGGGAGGAGTTTTCAAAAAGGTTGGTGCTACATCATTTGTCAGAAATCCTAGTCTATGTGGACCTTGGGTAAGTCTATCACCATGCTCTGCTCACAAACATAGAAGTGTTTCACATCTGAAAATAGTTATCATACCTAATGTTGCAGTTGCAGTCATTATTGTATTGTGTTTGTTATTGGGATTTCTGTGGAGACAAAATTGCAAGAGGCATACTCCTATAGATGTTGGACAATCATTAAATGTGGGGCATTGAAGAATTTCCTATGGAGATCGCATCACTGCAACAGAGGAATTCAATGATGCCAACTTGCTAGGAGTGGGTAGTTTCGGGAAAGTGTACAAAGGGGTTATGAATGATGGCACAATCATTGCAATGAAGCTTCTCAATATGTAAAATGAAGGGGCTCACAAGAGTTTTGACAGGGAGTGCAAAGTTTTGGGTAGAGTTAGGCACCGAAATATTATTAGAATCATAACTTCTTATTTAGACCTCCAAATTAAAGATTTGATATTTCCATTAATGCCAAATGGAAGCCTAGAGAAGTGGTTATATCTCGATGATGAAGTATAAAGTAGTTTGACTTTGATCCAAAGGTTGAATATAGTAATAGACATTGCACAGGGCATGGCTTATCTCCATCGTCATTGTTTCATGCAAGTGATCCATTGCGACTTGAAACCAAACAATGTGCTTCTGGGTGAAGATATGACAGCGTACTTAATAGACTTTGGCATTGCTACTTGATATGTTTTGTAGACTCTGGGGATTTAGCTCTCACATCCACACATTCACTCAAGGGATCCATAGGCTACATTCCTCCAGGTATTATTTGAGATAGATAACATGTTAGGGAATGTCATGAGTTTTCTATTTTTATTAAAAATTTTAAATCAGAAACCTTTTGATGAGGATGTTTGAATGAAGAATATGGATTAGGTGGATGTGTCACAACAAAAGGTGATGTTTATAGCTATGGAGTAGTGCTATTGGAGATGCTCACTAGAAAGAAACCCACCCACAACATGTTTGTGGAAGAAATGAACTTGCATAAATGGGTGGGTAGTGGTTTTCCAAGTCAAGGAAGGGAAGTAGTGGATAAGAGTCTATTGAGGAGGACTAGTACCATCACTAAAGAAGATAAGGAATTCAATTGCCTCAATCACCTTGTAAATGTGGGTTTGCTCTGCACAAAAGAATCCCCTAAAGGATGACCTACTATGATCAACATTGTGGATATGCTGCAAAACATTAAAGAGACATTTTCTGGAGTTGCAAGCATTCCAAAATGCCAATCAAATATAACACATTTGATAGGGAGTCCAAGTACTACTTGTAACAACATTAATGAAGGCCAAAGTTCTTCTACATTCTAGTATGTTGTAAGGGAACAGTGGTTATATAACTAAACCATAAAATAATTTGAATTCATTGTCATTAGTTCCATGTACTTTGAATCTCAATCCCTTCTTGTTATTTAGGTGGCCTATTTCCTTTTCTATGTATATTTGTTGTTGGGATCATGTGAACTTAAAAAATAAAATCATATATACCATAAAAAAATAAAATAAAAACTTCTTAGAAATATTTATAAAATGTTTATAAAATCCCCTTTTGTTTCCACAAGTATTCATTAAGTTATTATACCTTTATTGTTTGTTTCCACAACTATTCATCAAGTTATTATACCTTTCTAAGAATATTATATTGTTGAAACTTGAAAGCAATGATTTGAGTATTTTTATCTTCTTTTACCAACAATAAAAATCAAATTAAAATTAAAAATATAAAAAACTATTAAAACTTTAATCAACATCCACAATGGTTTGGTTGTATATAGTTGTCCTTGGCTAATACTTGTGGAGAGCTAGGTTGATAGGCAATGATTGTAGCCATCACATCCTAGCCTGCCAAATTTAATAGAGGTAGACCCCTCTAGGATATAGGATACTTACACACACATTGTAGCTACAAAGAGGATCGTTGCATGAAAAAGTGGATTTGATATTACAGGGCGAAGAGATGCTTCAACACTGTTGGACGGTTTGTCTCAGAAACTAACTGCTCCTCCACAGTCATTTTTTTCTGTAACCTCTATTTCCAGCCCGTCTTCTTGCAAGATTTTGTCTGAGTACAACAACTATCAAACTTCTCTAAAGATGGATATAAATACTATATTTCATTATTATTATTTGGGCTCTGTGTTTAATGTTTTTAAACATTCATAAATACTACATTATTATCTAGGCTCTTTGGTTAATCTATTGGTTATTTGTGGTAATCACTTTTAAATGATATTACATTTTGGGTTAAATGTTTTTTTTTTATTTATTTCTTTTAACCTTTAAATATAAAGTTAAGAGTAACTTTAAAATTTTGATTAAAAGAAATGAATAACAACACATAAATGAAAAAACAAAAAATTATTAAATATTTTTAATTTTTTTTTTGAAATATCTTAATCGATCACGTTAAAGAAATTGTAAGATTGTTATGATCAATAAAACATGGACCTAAAAAATTATGATTCTCTTAATGTTTAATAATAAAATAGAGTTTTAACTTAAATCTTTGGAATACATTGAAAGTTAATAATCAAATTAAGTTTTAACTTAAATCTTTTGAATACATTTAAAATTATGAAAGTAAAAATTTAATTTGATATAATTTTTGCATTCATTTTTTTTATATTTTTTAATTTAAAAATCGAGGGTTTTCCAAATTTGTAGATTAAAAGTCTTTCAGTTGAAGTAACAAATATAAATTTTCAAATTATAAGATTATTATAATCAATTTTTTTCCAACTAAGTTGCGTAGATTGATTGGAGAGGAAAATTAGTTCATGGCAAGGGTGATTTCCAAAGTTATTTTTTGATTTTAGACAATCTAATAATTACTTTTATGATTTTATTTCAAGAATTGGAGAAAAATTTAAGTTAAGAGAAAGGATGATTTCCAAAGTTATTACTTGACTTTAGACAACCTAATTACATTTTATAATATGTCAAGGATTTTGGAGCAACCAGCGTTTTTTTTTTTTTAATAATTTAGAAAATCATTTGATACAAGATTCTAAACACAAGTTTTGGAGGACGCTACAAGTTCTTGGGGTACCTTTGTTGTTGAGTGTTATACATAACAATATTGTCGTACAAAAGGGTCATAGCAAGTTTAGAAATAATGAGGGATAGTTAGAAGAAACCAATTATAATATATGATTTAAGAAAGGGTGTCATCTATCCTCAACTATTTTTTGATACTTATATTAACAAGTCGATGTTGGTGTTGGTTGTGTTGGAACAAATATGGGAGACTAGTTTAGTCTTAGATAGTGCTAAAGGTTATAGGCTACTTGTAAAGGTCAAGGTTTAGCCTTAGCTTATGACCTTGACCTTGACAAGTAGCTTAAAATTCTCAATGCCTTTTTGTATTAACTTTGGGATGTAAATACTCATAAAATAATGGTAATGATAATGGCAACCTAGAAAAGGTCCATTTTATAATTATCATGGAACTGATTTTCATGCCACGATAATTTTTCCTATATCAAGTCAACCTACTTCTAGTAATAACTTTTATTACTCTATATTGTGAGCCAATGTAGATTGTGATGACTCAGTTGGCCAATGATTTTCAATTTAGACCTATACTTAAGAAGGAACATATTTCCTTCACACTTTTTTCCTTTGTGTTCTTGTTGCTCTAGTTCTACATAAGGTTTGGGTTTAGTACACATGCATAGAAAACATTTTATGTTCATTTTAGAGCATCTCTTTTGACATAAAATAATTATGGTTCTTTACATTTTTTTGGAGATTTAAGAAATTTTATATATAATAAAAATGATTAAAAAAGTAGCACAATTTTTAAATCAAAATTTATAATGTTATTGTTATTTAATAGTTAGTCACACTTTTCTAATTCTACTTGAACTTTTAAAAGCATGGAGTAACTATTTTTGTTTTATTTTGTATTTAGACTATGCATAAATAAAATAACACTTATAGGTTTCAAGTGTTTAGTAATTATTTTAACTTTTGGTTTTGGATTACATTAAAACTACTACCTTCAAATATTTCTAAGAGACAGGTATAAGCAGCTTTGCTGCTAATTTCAGAAAGTGTTGATAAGAGTTGAAAATTTAAACTTTGATTATATTTTTAAAATTTAAAATTTATTATCACACACTTTCAATTATTTACACACAACCAAAAAGACTACTATTTACATAGTGTTCCAAAAAGACTCTCGAGAAAGAGAGAGTTTGGAGCCTGACTAAACTAGTTTTTTCAAAACAAGCTATTAGAGATTAACTAAACTAGTTTTTTCAAAACAAGCTATAGGCACTATCTAAGGCTAATCTAGTTTTTTCAAAACAAGCTATTAGAGCTTAACTAAACTAGTTTTTTCAAAACAAGTTAAACAACTATATTATGGTACTATCTAGGGCTAATCACTAGAAGAATCGTTTTAAAAAACATACATTTAAGCCTTTAAGAAACAAAAATTTCCAACTATTAATTGCAAAATGGATTTGTTTTCCCCTAGCCTAGGGATAACTAAGGAGATTATGTCTCGAGGCCCAAATGTCCTAGACATGGAGTACCGAGAGACATATTGACTTGAGCCTGGCCCTGGAGGGCCCATCTTTCTTCCTCAATGCCTCCACCTTGTCAGCAACAACAACATCCATCCCATCGTCTTGGTCCTTCAACAATAGTGGGTCTTGCTCCATGAGGTAATGAGTCCGGGTATCATGGTATGTGTCACTCTAATTCTCAAAACATTTGAATATGTGCATTTAATTCTTTTTTCTTTTGACGTGTGCATGGACCTTATGACTTTCCACTTGTCCACACCTGGGGGGAACAAAATGATTCCCTAGCAAGTTGGTTCCCATAGGGTTTGAGTTGACACTGGGTGGGTTCATGAAAGGTCATCGTTCATTCCCACTATACTTATCAATTTTCATCTTTTTCCCTCTCATCCATCCCCTACATTGGTTCGGGCATTGGATTTTCCAAGCTAGAAAAGGGTTGTACCTTACCTTGTGGGAAGAAGGGGCTAAAGTCCCAGAGGGTAAAAGTAGTTGTCAAAAGATAAAAGAAAAAAGAACAAAACCTTCAGATTCTTCACCCAGGGATCCCCGAGAAAGAAATAAAGGGATTCTCAGCAAGAAAAAGAGGGAGCCACAAAATAAAAAAATCAAGATCTAGTTGGAGGATAAGGGGTCTCATCACAAGCCAACCTATTAGGTCCATGGGCATGTAGTGGTATGAAGCTACCATTCAGATGGTCACCATGCTAGGGTAGTGGCTCTTGGTGGAATAGACAAGAGAAACAGGGTCTCATCACAAGCCAACCCTCTCATCTTCATGAAATGCTTGTGGGTAACATTGTCACCACTAGTCACCATGCCAGGGCAATGTCCCCTAACTAGTCTCTTGAAATAAAAAGCAATAAGAAAAAAAGATAAAAGGCATTGAATGGGCTTGGAAACATTTGCATCCATGAGAAGGTGTAACTCACCCTCTTTAGAGGCACCCACATGTGAGCCATACATTCCCCTATCATCACTGCACCCATTGCTTAAACATCCCTCACCACCTCATCCACTTACATGGCCTAGATTTGTATTCACCTGGAAGCATCCCATGTCCAATGAGAATTAGCCCAATAGAACCTCCTAGCGTCCTCTCCAAACCTAGCTTGTAGAATAGCATAACGTCTTTGAGCACTTGTCTGGGAAAGGGGGTTTTTTTGCACATGTTTATATAGATTGATTATTATATGTGATTGACGTTGCTATGATCCTTGTGACTTATGAGCCCATGGAGGGAGTACTTGTTGTTGTTGCAGGGCCACACCCGATGGACAGGTACACATGGGGAGATGATTAGTTCAGACTTCCATAGGGCTGAAATCCCACCATATGGATGCTAAGACCCCAACCAGGAGTAGAGACAGGTCAGAGGCTTGCACCAGAGAGAGAGGAGGACGTTCCACCAAAGACATCCTGGCAGGCCTGGACCCAGGGGGGTCTTTCCCTCCTACTATGATGTTGGCCTTGAAAGGCCCATGACATCACCTCTGTGCAAGAAACAATTTCAGGCTTTCCCCTCCCCTCCTTCAGTCCTTAAGGGATAAACAAATATCTTCTTTATATGATGCAAGCATAGGATCCCCCCAACTGAGAGGTCAACTGGGTTGGAAGGACACGATTTCGATATGGATTCTCGAGGCTCTATTCGAAGAGTGAGAATCCTTCATTACTCTTTTATGTGAAAACTTCATTTCCCTGGATGAAGAGACCACAAACTCTCTGTGTTGGTCTAAGATCTCCGTAAACAGTTCTTATACGGTAAAATTGGGTCATAAACCCTAGTTTGAGGACACAATCGTAGTCCCCATGAATTGGTGGTGGAAATCTCTATGGAAGTATAAATCCCCCTCGATGAAAAATTACTTTTTGGCTTGCTCTAAATAATAAATTGGTGACTTGGGACAATTCCTTAAAGAGAGGATGGTGTGGTCCTAATAGATGCCCTCTTTGTAAATCAAACTCATAATTCATTTCTCGTCTCTTCATTTCTTGTCCATATGCAAGCCAAGTCTCAAAGTTGATCAAAGATCAACTAAAGCTAAAAGCTGTCTAGAACAAGGAATCTCTGGATGATTGCTACAGGTCATGGATTCAAGATAGATCGATGTCTCTTTATGTAGGCTTACCAAGCATTATTATTTCCAACCTTTGGTGGGAATGAAACAATGCCATCTTCAAGGACATAAGAATCCCTTCTAAAGTAACAACTACACTCACACTCAATTTGCCAGAAGAATTCAAGGAAGATCTGAGAGAACAAAAGATTTCAACCTCAATCCCCCCCCCATTGACTATGTTGTTTCGTAGGGTTACTTTGATGGGGCAAGCCAAGGGAACCCGCCAAAGTGCGGTGTAAGGGTTGTCCTTTTTATCAATCACAACCACTATATCCACATTAGATATGCTCCTAGAGGTGGTACAAACAACGCAATTGAACTCATTTCTCTTTGGACTCTTCTGGACATGGCTAAGGAAAAAGAATTTGAGTAAACTTCAAGTGTTCGATGACTCCAAAATGGAAATTGATTGGGCAAGGAGTAATATTTATATTCAAAACCCCAATATGGATTCTATTTTGAGAGTGATCAAGCTCAACTTCATGGATTTTGAGTGGTTGTCCTTCCATCATATTTTGCGGGAACTCAACTCTAAGGCAGATGAACTATCTAAAGAAGCATTACAACTGCAAAGAGGAGCCTTTTGTTTCTACGAGTTCTTTGATGGAATAGAACTAGAAGCTATGGAGTTCCATTTTTGAAGCAGGCTTAACAAAATTTTTTGTGTATGGTTTTGTATAGCTATAAAAAGAAAGCATACTTTTTGAAGCAGATAGTATAGATAACCAACTACTAAAGTAGGATGTCAATCAACTTTGACAAAGTGCCTTCCAATGTCTATTTTGAAAGACTTGGAACATGAATATTTTGATATGAATATAAGTGATATTTTTTGTTATATATATATAATTGATATTGAAATATTCTACTTGTTACTGATATTTTTGTAAATGACATGTGTTAACTCCATATTAAGTATTGAGGAATTACACATCTCCCTCTTATGGAAAAGTAGTAAGCACTTATCCACAAATATTTTTCTAAATGGCACATATGAACCCCATGTTGAGCACGAAAGGAATTACAAATCTTCATACTCCATTGTAGAAAGTGTCTTACAACATAATTTTTTTTACTTTCAATTGCTTTACACACACAATATTAAAATATGTAAACATTGAAATATATCATTTTACTTATTAATATATTTTAAATGTTACATGTCAACTCCATATAAAGCATTGAAAGAATTACACATCTCTCTCTATAAATCAATTATTTATTATAATATTTTTATATGTAATTTAAAATAAGTAATTTTTTAATTATTAATATAATTAAATATTATCAAAGTATTTTATAAAAATATTATATTATCTTAAAAACTATTTTTATATATAATTTAAAATAATTAATTTTTAATTATTAATATAAATAAATATTATTAAATATTTTATAAAAATAAAAATTTATTATCTTAAAACCACTAATAAATAAGAAAATTTAAGAGATTATAAATATGTCAAACATCATACAAAATTCAAGAACAATAATAACAAAATTTATAAATGTGTGAAACATCTTATAAAATTGTAATAAAAAGTATTAAAAGGCTAAAATAATATGATATAAGAAAAACACAAGTCTAATCATCTTCATTTAAACAAGGAGTCACCCTACATAGGGGAAGTTGAGGCTAGGTGATAGTTCAATTTTTTTTTTTTTTTATAACTTTAAACATTGTTTTTGCTAGGCACTTGTAATGGTTTTTAATCATTATGTTTTTGGAGGGTTATTCTACTTTAAAAATGATGGTAAAAGAAGTAATGAGGAACTTGTTAGTAATGAGTGATAAGGAGCGTTATGGAAAGAAATATCAAGCCCTAGTTGCTAGTGTTATTATTTTGAAATTTAAATATGTAACTACATCATTTTGTATAACAAAATTTAGTTATTTAAGTGTTTTGTATGATTAACTTGTTTTCTTGTTTTTAAGGAATAAAGTTTCAATTTAGTCATCTAAGTGCTTCTTGTCATTAACTTATTTCCTTGTATACAAGGACTACCTTTTAGTTAATCAGAAGCAGTTTTTGGTCATACTCTAGGACCAAAAGATAGTTTCAACGTAAATAGTATCTACAAAAATACCATTATTCCTTAGTATCATCACTAAAACTATAACAATAAAATCATGTACTTTCAAACAACATTTAACATAACCCCACACATAAAACTAAATATGAAACATTTTATAATGTTTTCAAAGTTGTTGAAATCTACATATTTTAATTTAATTATATTTATTGTTTTTAATCAAAGAAAGTGTTGCTTTCATATATTCAATAAAATAATTTTTAAGAAAATTCAATAAAATAATTTTTGTTTTAATGAAATTATATGTATCAAATCTATAGTTTGCAAAATTTTATTGCAAGTAAAGGTTTTTAGGATCTAATTAAATTTATTTATCTAATTAGAATATGCAATTTCAATATTTGGATAGTTAATTTTAATAATTAATTTGATAGTCATTGTTAGTTGGCGTTATCTAACTCTTCTACTTTTTGGCGCATAGATTCTACTTTTTGGTGCAGAGAATCACAATTTTATGTTGTTTAAATTGCATTTTTTAGATTAACCACTCAAATGTGCAGATCTAACAATTTTTAGACTACCACATTCTAATTTACCAAATTTAAATAAAAACAAATTAGAACATAAACAAATAATTAATCCATTATCCAATTCATAAAATAAATGATATAAAATGAATTATAATGGAGAAGTATCATTATAAAATTGATTAATTTTAATATTTTATCCATCATCCATATTTACATTGAATATACCTATTGACAATGGGCACAATTAATCACCTTTTAATCTAATGGCTAACAATTGAAGATGTTGGCATATTCTTAGTGGTCCTCCCAAATCAATGAATGTGATTTACTCTTCATAACTTCCTTGTATTTTTGAATGAATCAATTAACCTGTTTACCTTTTAACATTTACCTACTCATATTAATAAATTATTGTAACACTATATGATTGCCACATTTAAATAATTAACATTTGGGATTACCAAGTTTGGATTTGCTCAACTATAGGCGCATTTCATTTCTGACTTTTCTCAACTATTCACGGCTCATCAACCATGGTTTTGAGTGGCTGTACTAGTCCTACTTACATTGACTAAATTGAATATTAACCTTAATTATAAATTAGTGTGAACTTAACCTAAAACATTTTAGGTTAACAGCTGTAGTGTCCAGCTTACATATAAATACATGCGAAGACCCCGTATTCCACTCAATATCGCGGACTAAGAGAGGATTTTTCATTGATTTTCATCATCTTGCCTTTACACTTTTCATGGACTGGAAGGCATGATTTTACACGTAGTGGGATCCTTCATACATAACGATAATGAAAGTTTGTGGAAACTTGTCAATTCTGTCTGGAATTTGGTTTTTTAGACTTCAAAAGATTTTTGGTTGATTTCCATATCTTGCCTCTAGACTCTGGTAGTCAATCGGCTTTTAGGCGTTAAAATATTTTCATCATCTTGCCTTTAGACTTTTCATTGACTGAAATAATGATGAGTGAAACTGCAGGATCCCAAGGATACCACGGTGAAGAAAGTTCGTGAAAACTTGTGAAGAATTTAGTTGGAATTTGATTAGATAGAATCTATAGCCGGATCAATACCATACATCGTATTTGGTTGGAATTTGGTTAGATAGAATTTGGTTGGAATTTGATTAGATAGAATTTATGTTTAAAAGTCATAAATTCTTCATTGTTTACACAACCAGTCTTTTTCTAAATCAACAGTATTTAATGTTTAAAGTCAATAGATGTCCGGAAAATTAGCCTGCTAGAATATCTTAACATAAATTGTTACCACTTGTAAAGTCTCAATGTCGGACTTTATAATTGTCGCCACTTGTAAAGTCTCAATTGTCGATATTTTCTTGAAATGAAGGGTGCTCTGGATAGAAGGATTCAAACCTGAATGGCTTACTTTTTGGGCTCACTTTGATGTCAATATATAGGAAGCTTGGTTAGATCCATTACATGATATGATCGTGGATTCAATCGCTAAACCTCTGATGAACAAAGAGTAAGAGAGAAGAAATCGACCCAGTCGAGATGAAATTTGGTAGCATCCTCCTCTATGATTGTTCCGGGTATGTATGTCTTTCACTATGTCCTAGTAAACCATATTCAAGGATCATATCATTTATTTAAATTTTCCATAGTCCATATATTTGTGTCTAATTCCTCCTCATTTCTATGTCAAGCAGGTGATCATGTTAAAGTATCCTCCAATGATGCAAAGGTGATTTTTCATCGGGTATTTGAGATTTTGTAGGATTCTAAGGAAGTGAATCTTTCCCCCCATTAACTGAGGTTCATAGACATTGGTAATGAACATTGATTCGTCTGATTCGATTAGTTGGAAATGAGAAGATAACAATCTCTTTGTGGAATTTTTTTTGAAGAGGTGGATCTCCAGGGGGTCGTAGCCATAGAACAACAACCTATCCAACGTTTAGAGGATAGTTTGTTGAGCGTATTCGTGGAGCATTTGGTTTTTTGAATCGTGAGTATTTTTGTCCGTGATATGTGGGACTAACCTATGGCTAAGAAACCGTGACTCAGGGGCATCTAAGTCGTCAAAATTGGGACTAAACTATGGCTAAGAAACCGCGACTCAGGGGCATCTAAGTCATCAAAATCACCCGGGGATCGCACCTGGCCTGAGCCACACCAACCCTTAACATGGCTCGATTTTTGTCCCCGCAGGTTTGGAACCAATAAATTAACATCACAGAGCGCCTTAACAAGGAGCTCTGTCATCGACTGTCCTACACCTCGGGGATGATATTGAGGCTTCTTATGTTCCATGAGACAATCTTCATTAAGAGTTGGATCCTATAACTTTTCTATCATGAAAGTGATTATGCCATAGTTTACCAATAAATTTCCAAGCTCTTGAAGTAACTTCTTATTGCTTCGACAACGTCTTCTTCTTTCCTCCTTTTTTAGTTTGGGAGATTCCTTGGAGATAACATTTTGTATTCCTAAGAAGACGATGTTGGGTGATTAACTTTGGGTGTGGCTGTATGTTTAGCTTTGGATTTTTGAGATGGATTTTTTCTCTCTTCTTGCACATGCATCAATTATCCCTTGTAGATCCATCTCTCCTAGTTCCATGTATTCCCCTCCATCATGCTATTCATTCCCTTCTTTTATAGAGATAATGTGTTCCTCATCCTATTCATTTTCATGTTCATTTCCTTAAGAATTTGGTTCTGTCTAATTTTTTATCACGATCGAGGTGAGGGAGGTTCTCTCGGTCATTGTGTTATTGGTTTTATTGTTGGGATTTCCCTACCTCTAGGAATTGAATCTATTGCTCATATTAGGGACTTTTGGAATTGGTGGTGGTGGAATTTTCCTCAAGTATTTTCTTTTATTGGTGACTTTCTCGAATCCCTTCTCATCTTTGGTCATGTTTTTAGCCATATGTGGAGGGGAATTTATGGGACAGTCCCGGAAGAGATGCCCATGAGCATGGAATTTTCTATAGTGAAAGGGGATGTGCTCATAGTCAATTTTCTGAATACATTCGAAGTCTTGTAACCTTAAGAAAATTGAATCTGACAATGGATTTGACACACTTTGATAGACACAAATGCAGTCATATGATGTACATTTTCCCTTCTTTTTTGCCTCATAAATTTTGACAAAGGAGCCAAGGGTATTTCAAATTCCCTCGAAGATTTCAAATACCAATATTACTATAGTAGGGAGTATAGACGGATCTAAATAGGGGTAGTAGTAAAATCCTCCTGGGAGGGGTTGAATTTCATAGTCTAGAGTCGGAGATATAAGCTCGCAAAGATGAAGAAATAGAGGACACTTTCAAATATTTTCTCTCGGTCCTCAAAATTAATGAGTACAACAGTAACAAAATTCCTTTGAGCCTAATTTTAGTTCAATGCATCCTTCTGTCTTCCATTGGATCTTGATCCACTAGATCAAGGATTTTTGTAAAGGCTATAGACCCATAAACTTACAGATGATGGCATGGTCCTACATGTATTGAATGGTTTTGTTTATCTTTGTGGTTTTGATTTCATAACGCAAGGTTTCATTGGTATATGGAATGCAGGTTCATGTTAGACATTTTTGTGGCTGCTAGGCATATCATACTAGGATTTCTTCGAATGTTCAATTCCCAGGTTGTGTGGAGTAATTTCGATTTCCTCAAGGAAGGGTGTTGCATGTTGATTCAGGCTATTGGTGTAGGGAGGATTTCTCAATGCATGTCTGTTTCCAACCATGATGTTATGGAAGGAGGGAGCCAAACTCCCTCCCCATGCCATTTCCATTGCAGTGGTTTTAGCCAGAGGCAATCAAGGTTCAGAAAAAAATTCTCTCAACCATCAAAAAGCACAATTTTAAACCAAAATATCATGACTGGAAATATCTACTTTCAAAATGTATAAAAAACATGATTTTAATAAACACTAACAGAAAATCAAAAAGAATAATTTTAAACTAGACTTTCATGATAGGAAATATCCAAACTCAAAATTTCAAAAATATAGTTTGATAAGTAGAAGTGTAAGGAAATAAAAACCGTGCATACATGGCATGGGCATATTTTTTCTATATCAATTGACCAGCTAAGAACTAGTGGATTATCTTTTGTGTGTAGATATTCTCAAACAACACATCATTCCAATTCTTGGACTTGATTATGCATTATAATATGTGAACTATGATTTGGTAAAACCACTAGCAGTAAATACTTTCCTTTCCATAACACAATATATTTCCCTTGGTTCTCAATTTCCATGCCATTATTGAAATTTGCAAGGCATTTTTTACGAAAATTTTTGAGGCAATTGTGAACCTCTATAAAATAATCTAATACCCGAACAACTAGTTCCAGGCCTTCTCCCCTGGACAAATCCACGTCCAAAAAGAGTTTTTTTTTGTTCTTTCTCCATATCTTTGCAACTCCATTTTAATTTTTTAATTACATTGTCTTATTTGGGTAGACGCACTCCTTGAAATAATAATTCCAACTTCTTCTCCCAATACATTATGTCAAGCTTGTCAGCGAGCTATTTCCCCAAAACATCCAAGTAGAGAGGAAAATCCCCACAAATTTTCAAAAACTCCTCTACCAAATATTTGTATGCTTCAAGTGAATTTAATTGAAGGAATCCATGATAGCAGAACAACTCCTGGGCATGGTTTCTCTTAAATATTTGTACATCATACACAAAAGTGTTTCCAGAATAGCCCTTGACTACATATTTATCATGAGATGTTATGAATATTATACCACCAAGTTCCACCGCATCTAATATCAAATACACTTTTTATTTTCTCCCTTTCATCTACATCATCGAAAACAATAAAACATTTTAATCCTTTTACAATCTTTTCTAACATAGTATTACCATCATTGGTATTTAGAATGTTCCTATCATTTCCCAGTTAATCAAGATGGACCCACCATTTCAAAGATGCTAAATGGATTGTTCTCTAAGGTTAAAAATTGGTTCCTATTATTCAATTCACCCGCTAGAATGACTCTCTTATATCTTCGTATTTCTGAGAAGCATGTTGCATTAAATATGGAACATAAATGAGTAGTAATAGGTACACTAAAAATCCTATTGTCATAGAAGATAGAGTGAGCCAAAACATATGCTACAATTTCTAAAAAAACAACCATTTTTTATGCAAGAAAAACAACTTAGGAGGATGAGCAAGGTGTTGTGTTGATTTTTCCACTTGGGTGAGAAGAAAACCTACACTTAGGATACCTTGTCAAACCATCCAGATACCAGAGTAGATTGTTAGTTGGTTAGTGGGCCAACAAGAAAAGTAAATAAGAAATAAAAGGTTGAATTAACAAATCTAAACATGAATGAATGGACAATACAAAATGAAAAATAGGAATAAGAGATAGATACCAATGGAAATGATTTTGATTGATAACACCTTGAAGAAATATAGGGAAATTATGAGTTCCCCTCTTCATCCTTGGGAGGGCCCTTAAGGTCCCCAATATAGAGCTCCTTCTCTTCTTACAATGAAATGACAATGGTGAATAATTACCAACCAAGATTCTCAGTAGGTGAGAAGCATGGCTGTTGTTATGGATGCTAGAAACCTTCTATGAAAAATATGGATTCTCAAGGAGAAATTCCAACAACATAACAATACATATAAACTCTTACTTTGTTGCATACCTCAATCTTGTATTTATCGTAACCATACAAGATTTTACAAAACTAGTTTGTAGTGTGAATAAGGGCCCTCATGTAGGTATCTCCCTAGTCCTTAAATGGTCCCAAGGCTAGATTTTGACTTGGATTTGGGCGTCTTGTCATGGTACACCTGAGCTGGAAGTGGGTGAGGCCCGACCAAAATCATAAATGCATTGTTTTCACATTTGTGTGAGTTTCTTTGAGGATAGTTGTGTAGTCTATGCAATTTGCACAAATTTGGAAGTGATAGCCCATGTAGATGTGCACATAAGTTCCTTTTTGGAGACTGCACATAAATTTAAGGAACTATTTGTCTAGTTTTGTGATTTTCTAAATGAATCTTTTAGTGTTGGAGGTACTTCTTTTGGTGTGTTGCACTAGTAATTTATTCATCCATCACCTATATTACTATGAACTATTTTTTGATGATAACACATGCTCCCTGATGTGTGACGTTACGAGCATACGTATAGCTGAAATCCATCATTGTTTCTTTTTCCTGTGACGTCATTGTGTAAAATATTTGGAGACAATATAGAGATGAATTTTCAGGGTGGTTTTTTGAAGGGAGAGGGAAAAGTTATTCGAACCAAGTTTTCTCTAAAAAGAAATAATTATTTTTATACAAATGAAGCAAGCATTCCCCATGCTCATGTCATGAAGACAAGAATGTATGGTTGTAACTGAAAGTTTTGTCAGACAGTTGGCTTAGGTTTATGGATAGTTGGTATGGATTGTTGGTTTTCATTGATGTCAACCATTGGAGAGTGATATTATATATTGATGTCAACCCTTAGTGATTGATGTCAACCCTTGGAGAAAGTCCGGTAGCACAAAGGTTTGGGTAATGGACCCAAGTTTGTTTGATGTATAATGGTATGAGTTTTAATATATTTGAAGGTAAGACTATTCTATATGGATAGTACATGTCATTCTATTTTCGGTTGTATGTGGAACATCACATAACTCCTCACGGTTAAAGAGTTATGGCCATGTGAAGTTGGAGAACCTGGGTTTGGGTAATGGACCCAAGTTTGTTTGATGGATAATGGTACAAGTTTTGATATATTTGTAGGAAATACTATTCTATATGGATAGTACATGTCATTCCATTTCTAGTGGTATGTGGAACATCATATAACTCCTCACGGTTAGAGAGTTATGTCCATATGAAGTTCGAGAACCCTCACGAGTCATCTAGAAGCCCCAAAAAGTCAAAGTAGTGAAAGTGTTTGCAAAGAAAAAATTATTTAAATAATAAAGTGAAGTGATGAGTGTACTATAAATCAAAGTGGATACAAAATAAATTATTTAAATAATAAAGTTAATGGAGAAATTACTAAGTAGACAAGTGGCTAGAAGTGGGTTAACACTAAAATAAGGAAAGTGGGTTAAGATGGTTAAAAGGTAACCCCTTGAGGAAGCTACATGAACGTATAAATAAGAGGCAAGGCTCTCTCATTTTAATCACACTTGATCATATTGAATATCTAAAGGTGACTAAGGTAACCAAAGGATATCTAAGCTAAATTACAAAGGGAAGGTGAAGTAAAGAAGGCCAAAATTCAAGGGAGGATAAATTCTTTTGATGATGCTTTCTAAGGTATGTTATTTACAGGTCATCTCACCATTTTCACAATAAATTGTTTTATAGAATGATTCAGACAGTTAAATTGGGAGGCCATTGAGGAAACATATCCAAGTAGTTGTGATACAAATTTTAGCTTCTGGGTTGTTGTATTTTGGGAGTTACACACCGTCGAAAATAAGGTTTGTGTCTAGTCCTGAAACTAGTCTAAAAAAAGTATTTCGGGTAAAAATGTCATAACTTTCACTGATTCACCCCCTCTCTCAGTAATCCAACAATTGGTATCAGAGCAAGGTTCCTTTAGGAAATGATTTAACCACTGGAAGGAGATCATGGATTATTCTGAGATTGGAGTACCAATGTTTAATAGTCAGAATGGTTTTAAGTATGAGATGTGGAGCAGAAGGACGAAATTATTTTTACAGTCACATGGACATTATATTTTGGCTATCAGTTGTTACAAGATATGATAGTTCAAAAAGGGCAAAGACTGCATCCAAGAAGCAATTGAAGAAGAATAACAAAATAGCAATGGATTTCATATGGGAAGGATTACCTAATCCAGTAAGAGAAAAGGTTGGTAAATGTTCATCAGCGAAAGAACTTTGGGATAATTTACATGTCATATATTCTTCACCCATCACAGATTCAGAAAATGCTAAAGAAGATGCAGATATAGATCAAGAAGAATAATGTTTACCATGTCAAACAGATTCAAAAGATGAAGAGTACATAATCACCAGAGAATTGATTAGTGTTTTAGATGAACTAAGAGAATAAAAAAAACATTCAATAAATAATTGATGAAACAAAAGGAAAGTGTTCACATTTTTGAAGAAACCCAACAGGTCATAGAGAACTTAAGAACTCAGCTAGAAGAAGCGAGAAAGATCGAAGAAAATCTTGAATATCAAAAGCAGTATTTGGAAGCCAACATAGAAGAACATAAAGAAGAAGAAGAAATGAGAGAGAATATATTAACATATCATCTTAAGGAAAGAGCTAATGATATAAACCAACTTGAGGCAAAGTTTGGTCAAGAAGAGAAATGGCTTGAAGAAGAAATAATGACATTAAAAATTCAGCTTGAAGAAGCGAAAAAGAACAGAAGAAGTCATGAAGTCTCAGATAATGAAGAAAGAAGAAGGGGTTCAAAAGATTGGAGAAGAAGTTGTCACATTGAGAAGTAAAATCGTCAAGCTCAACAAGAAAGTTGAAGAGACAGAAACATCCACATCAGTTATAGAGAATGAAGAGAAGCGGTCTAGGTTGCTAGAAAAGAATAATAAAGAAAATAGAAAGAGTTATGCAGAAGTACTCAAAGAAATGAATTATGGTCAACCAGAATCTAAGAAAACTATTGAAGATACATCTTCAAAAAGACCATCCATTTTCAAGCCACAAAGAAGCTTCAGTCATGATCATGATCAATCAAGGAAAAAATTCAGAAGGACTACGCCACAAGAAGATCATTCACTCCCACATATGCAAATTTATTTTATGGTCATTATTTTTATTATACTAACTTTGGACATAAGGTTGCAGATTGCAAGGATTATAAAAGAAATGTTCAAGAAATAAATGCCTATGTGGCTCCACGTAACATTGAATGTTACAAATGTCATAACTATGGACACATAGCTAGTGATTGTAGAAGCATGATCGATACTTCCATGAAAGCGAACACTGATATCATATGTAATAAAGTATGGATAAGAAAACATGAAGAGCAGGTGAACAAATACTAGATCCTAGAGATCACAATATTGGTAATAAAATGAGATGAAGAAAATTCTACAAAGAAAAAGAAAGATGTCAAATACAGAAAGGTTTGGAAAATAACTAAAAGAAAAGAAGGATAGGTAAATAAGGAACAGGTTCAAGAGATTGTACTTTCAGGAATTGTAGTGAAAGATGAATCCACAGATAGAAAGAAAGAATTCAGAGCTCAAAGAGATGATGAATCTACCAATGAATATGATGATGAATACACATCAGAGCATGAATTGTTCTGAGCCATCTGACTTAGAGACTCCCATGTAATATGAATATTAGATAGGGGGAGTCTATGCGATAGTTGTGATAGACCAAAGAGCCATCCTTTGAGCAGCTTGCAGAGTTTGAGAAGACAGATCCATAACAGTAAATTAGAAAAAGTACAGTTTGATAGATTAATCAAGACTTTGTGATAGTATAATGATAAATGGGTCAGCATTATGGACAGTTGTGCAAGTAGAGTCTTGGACAATATGGATAGAGATGGATTCGTAAGAATACTTAGCAGCTTTGGACAGATATATGATAGTGGATGAGAGCATGTATTCATAGATTGGCTCAGAGATTGGTTCAGAGACAAAGGAACATTATCATAATGGATGATAATTACATAGGAAATGGATTGAAAAATGCTAATGGATTCCAAATTGACAGATATTTTTTGGACACATGCAGTGCATACAATAGTTCACATTCAAAATAGAGTAATGCTCAGAAAAAACAATGAAAAAACTCCCTATGAACTATGGAAAGGAAGCGCAGACAACAACCTCTACATCAAGGTAACTCAAGGTAGTATTTTATTAATTGAAATTTATGTTGATGATATTGTTTTTGGAAATACTAATGACAGGTTAAGCCGGAAATTTGGAAAGGATATGCAGAATGAATTTGAAATGTCATTACTTGGAGAACTATCATTCTTTCTAGGTCTTCAAATATGTCAAAGAAACCAAGGAACTTTTATTTCTCAAACTAAGTATACCAGAGAAATGCTAAAGATGTTCAGAATGGAAGATTTCAAACCAATTACCACTCCTATGCAAAAGTTGAAAACATATGATGATTCAAAGTCTACAGAATAGAGGCAATACAAGTCAATGATTGGTAGCTTACTATATGTGACAACATCCAGACTAGATGTAATGGAGGCAGTTGGATAGGTGACACGATTTCAAGCAGTACTAAAGGAATCACATGTATTAGCAGTGAAAAGGATTTTCAGAAATATCAAAGGAACATAAGAGTTTGGATTATGGTATCCAAAAGGAAAGAATTTATCACTTATTACCTACACAGATGCATATTGGGCAGGTTGCATTGATGACCGACGAAGCACCAGTGGAGAAATGTTCTACTTGGGTGAGTGTTTAGTACCATGGTTAAGCAAGAAACAATCATCAATATCCTTATCTACAACCGAGGCAAAGTATATTGCAACAAAAACATGTCGTACACAGGTTCTATGGATGAAACAAAATTTGATAGATATGTAGGTTGAGTATGATGATCCCATCCAATCTATTGTGATAATACAAGTGCCATCAGTATCTCAAAGAACTCGGTGATGCACTCCAAAATGAATCAGATTCTAATCAAGTATCACTTTTTACGGGAACAGGTTGTAGAAAATAAAATCATAGTTGAATATGTGGGAAAAAAAGAACAAGTGGCAGACATCTTTACAAAACCGCTTCCATGGGAAGCTTTTGAGTATCTTCGCCAGAGACTTGAAGTAATTTCTACTCCAAAATGAATTCTTTTGAATGCTTATCTTATATGTCTTAGATTTACATGAGGAAGCACCATAAATAGGACAGTTCAAGTTGGGAGATCAGTTTCAGGAAGAGTTCAGTCAGGGGGAGTATCCCCAAGTACAGTTCAGTTAGGGGTAGTAGCCCCATATGGAAAGGTACCTTTTCCATTGATGACAAAGGGGGAGAGATTTATCAGATGCAGGATATAAATGCTTGGATAGAGAGCACAAAGGCATGTAGAGAGGGGGAGCAGCTCCAAATGGAGATACCCTTTGCCATTGATGTCAAAGGGGGATAGATAGAAACATTTATGAGGAGTATAAGGATGAATGTTATCATGACTAAGTGTTGCCATCAATGTTGGTGTTTCCATCAATGACAAAGGGGGAGATTGTTAGAAAATTGGCTTAGGTTGATGGACAATTGGTATGGATTTTTGGTTTTCATTGATGTCAACCATTAGAGAGTGATATTGTATATTGATTCAACCCTTAGTGATTGATGTCAACCCTTGGAAAAAGTCCGGTAGCGAATTCTAGTAGCACAAAGGTTTGGGTAGTGGACCCAAGTTTGTTTGATGTATAACGGTATGAGTTTTAATCTATTTGAAGGTAAGAATATTCTATATGGATATTACAAGTCATTCCATTTTTGGTGGTATGAAAAATGTCACATAACGCCTCACGGTTAAAGAGTTATGGCCATGTGAAATTGGAGAACCCAGGTTTGGGCAATGGACCCACGTTTGTTTCATGGATAATGGTATGACCTTTGATATATTTGTAGAAAAGACTATTCTATATGGATAGTACATGTCATTTCATTTCCAGTGGTATGTGGAACGTCACATAACTCCTCACGGTTAGAGAGTTATGTCCATGTGAAGTTGGAGAACCCCAATGAGTCATATAGAAGCCCCAAAAAGTCAAAGTAGTCAAAGTTTTTGCAAAGAATAAATTATTTAAATAATAAAGTGAAGTGATGATTGTACTATAAATCAAAGTGGATACGAAATAAATTATTTAAATAATAAATTTAGTGGAGAAATTACTAAGTAGACAAGTGGTTAGAAGTGGGTTAACCCTAAAATAAGGAAAGCGGGTTAAGATGGTTAAAAGGTAACCCCTTGAGGAAGCTACATGAAAGTATAAATAAGAGGCAAGACTCTCTCATTTTAATCACACTTGATCATATTGAATATCTAAAGGTGACTGAGGTAACCAAAGGATATCTAAGCCGAATTTCAAATGGAAGGTGAAGTAAAGAAGGCCAAAATTCAAGGGAGGATAAATTCTTTTGATGATGCTTTCTAAGGTATGTTATTTACAGGTCATCTCACCATTTTCACAATAAATGTTTTTCTAGAATGATTTAGACTGTGAAATTGGGAGGTCATTGAGAAAACATATCCAAGTAGCTATGATACAAATTTCATCTTGTGGTTCGTTGTGTTTTTGAAGTTACACACCGTGGAAAATAGGGTTTGTGGCTAGTCCTGAAACTAGTCTAAAACATGTATTTCGGGTAAAAATGTCATAAATTATTCATAACATATCCAAATTCAGTAAGACCAAATGTGTTGGTTAGATTAAATTTTGTATTATTCTGTCTACAATTTTTAGATCCATAAAACAAATATTCCATGTGGGGCACTCTCTACAAGTTCGCTCTCTAGAATAATCCAGAATTCAACAAGGTATTCCATTTTTTCTATAAATGCTTTTCTAAGAGGTTCCAAGTAGTGAAACCTGGAGGAATTGCATAAAACACATTGAATAATATTGTATACTATTTTCATATCTTTATTCATTACAGGTACATAGTTATGATTATTTCAAGTTAGGGTTGTTGACTAATCCAAAACTAGTCATGTGAGACTAAAGTAAAGTTAAGGAAGGTTTGCAGGTATGTGATGATATACACTAGGTCTATTACAGAGTTACAAATCATATTTGGATGATGAAATTGATGAGGGATTTTGGTTGAGGTACATGTTGGGTACATGGTTGAGACAAGTAGTTGATGATTTGGAACATACATGAGGTGTATAGTTGATGATGTTG
>ML778270.1:315733-332468 GCA_009831015.1 Picea engelmannii | reverse complement strand
TGACACATGGTTTATGGATGATGTAGCATACTTGTATTGGTATATTATTAGAAGCACATATTGATCTTGGTGATGATTATGAGTTGTTTTGTTATGCTTGGTTGATGCACATATTTGAGAGTTGTCTTGGTGATTGATATTGGCAAGTAGATTTGATTTGGTTGATAATATTGATGAGACAGGTTGTTGTGATAGGTTGTTTGGATAGGTTGTTGTGACGTGTTATTTGTATAGGTTTGGTGCATGGTTGATTCACTTGTTCATGGTACAGGTTGAGGTACAGGTTGGTGCATGGTTGATGCACTTATTTATGGTACAGGTTGATTACAGGTTGTTTGGTACAGGTTGGTGGATGGATGATGTACTTTTTTATGGTATAGGCTGATTATAGGTTGAGGTATAGGTTGATGCATGGTTGATGCATGGTTGATGCATGGTTCAGGTTATTGGTATAGGTTGTTTGGTGCAGGTTGATTGGTATAGGTTTACAACAGTATATCTCACAATGATAGTGTGATAGTGGTTCCATCATTCTATGTCAAGGCAGTTGGACGGGTCAAGGACAAGTGGTTGTAGCCACCTTCCGGTTGTAGTTGGAGAACAGAGGGGGTCGTAGCCTCCTTCTAGTTGTAGCTAGAGAATTGGGGAGTTGGATCTTCCCTCAGGTTGTAGCCTAGGAAATTATGGGGTTGGAGCCTCTTTCCAGTTGCATCTGGAAAACAAAAGAAGTTGGTTCTTCCAATGAATGTAATTCTTAAATACATATAGAAAAAATCCTTCAGTGGTTTTCTCCTGCTTTGGGTTTCCACGTAAAACATTGGTGTACTGTGTATGTGTGTTATTGCCCATTTGTTCATTATGTATTTACTTTGCAACTATTGGATGATAATTCTACATTGATATAACAGTTTCATTTTATAGTGAAAAATGATTAAATTGATCTATTATTGATTCACCCGCCCTCTCAGTAATCCAACAAGTTTTTCATGAACTGGATATCTATTGTGACTTCAAGGGCTTCAATAAAGGTGGATGATGGTTATGAAAAGTGAACTAGATTTGAATCAAGGAATGAACAACTATGTTGAATATCCATGACCTGGAAGCATTGATGGCCTATGGAATTGATAGGTCTTCAGCCGCGACTGATAATTTCAATGGTCGCATAGTAATTCGCACCATAACATGAAACTGTGTTGAGGTTGAATGTTATGGGCGCCATATGAATCAAAAAGCAATGGGGACTCTTTATGTTCCATCCAAGACTCCTCATTGAAAGTGCAATGAGAGTCAAGATACTACCACCTTCCTAGAAATGGGTGTTGACGTCGACATGTAGGGAGGCATGACTACAAGAAGTTAAGGGCTCCTTGAAATTGACTAATCAAAGATGGTATCAGGTATTGATATGTAGTAAGGTGGGATGAATAGTAACATGAATGAAGTTCATAATCCATGAGACTCAAAAACTTCCTTTGGTTGGGGTGTTGGTGGGGACAACCAGATATTGGACTAAAACATAGTTTGGTGTCAGGGGACAACCAAATATTGGGCTAAACTATGTTGAGAATAATACAAAGATATGGGGGATAGGTAAAAACATAGATATATGGGACAAAGGTGTATAGGATACTCGGGGTTTGGCCATTGTAGGGATTATTCTGTGGATATAGCTATCAAGAAAAGATGCCCCAACCAAGGGCGACATGGGTTTCTTTTCCAGGTAAAAAATGACATAGGATGTGATGGAAAAAACCTACAGACTTTCTATAAATCAAAAGGTACTTTATACAATTACCAAATGAATAAAGAATAATTGGGGCTGATAATACACATGCATAAATAGGTTCCCTAATAAATGATGGCTTTGCCTTGTTGGGGCAAAAATATTGGAAATCTAACCGATGGAGGGTGGGAGCCACATTGGTAGGTTTATGTATTAGGTCAATGGGTGAAATTTGAAGTTGCAGATAGTCAACTGATGTTGGATGAGGTGGAGGGATAATGAAAATGCAAAGGTGCATTTAATGTAACCGGAAGAACATGATTTGAGAGTTTGAAATTGAAAGGTTAGAAATATCATGAGAAGAAGCATGAGGTTCATTCTCTGAAGTGTAAGACTATCGAGACTCCCAATTCTAGAAGGTATGAATAGCATGGGTGTCTATTTCTCAAGGGAAAAATATATGTGAGACAACTCATGTAGGTGGGAATGCTACTAGTTGAAAATACCATAATGCAATGGAAGTGAAGGCACTATAGACATGGGTATGGTGATCATAAAGTTATATGTCAGATGGTGTGACAAGGAAATGCAATTGTTCGCAAAGGGATTAATTATATACTAGTTTAAAAAATATACCTATGGGGGCCATAGGATGGCCAAAATTGTATGGGATGTGATTTTTCCTAACAAGTACCTGAACACAAAAACCAAATACCCGACATGAAAAATATCTGATGATAAAGAACATATGACAACTATTTGATAAAAATGATAGTGAGAATGTGTATCTATGCCCGGGACTTGGTGATGGCTCCATAAGACATCTGAATGACATACAAAATGGATGATACCAATGTGTAGGTAGGAGTTCGAGGATTGTTGTAACATATCTAGCCACCCACAGGACAGGGTATGCTACCTTCAAGGCCACCCTTGGACTTCTTTCTCTTATAGATACATTTTCAGTCATTTAAGGATGCATAAAAGAAAAGTCTTCAATGACATGCACAAAAATAATCATCAAGCATACATAGTTTAAAGATTCAATGAAGCGATAACTAAATACACAACGAAAATAACATTCAAATACATGTAAATGATACCATAACAGAGAGCACTTATCTTTATATAAGGTGACACCAACTGGCTGTAGACCAAGGACGCTCCACCCAACCGTAGAAACCACTGCTCCAAATCTCAACAACAGTGTCACCCCCGAGCTAGGGCTATGAATCCACAAGGATGGTTCCAGAGTGTACTTGGGTTCCCAAACTAGTCAGCTCTCAAGATCTCATGGGTTTCCCAACACCCACAATAATCCAAGTACCCAACTCTCTTCTATCTAGCCTGTACTACCCAAGAGAATGGACCTCCACCCTTCTCTGCCATGCAGTCCCTCGGGTAGTCCTCCTTTTATTCAGGGCCTCCAACAAAACTGGTCCAAAATCTCAATGTTGGAACTCTCAAGACTCATAGTTCTGAGAAAAACAGGGCACGGGCCAATGTATCTCAGATATGCAGGCCCTAGGTCATGGCTGGATTGCACCAGTGAACATTACAAACAACTATCCCATCGATAATTCTTTAGCAGTTTATTTCTCTTTGCTAAGCTAAGACACAGGTGAGGATGGACCAATGAATGGGTAATGCATGCATGGGAGTGCGTGAGGGAAAGAATGAGGAATGCAGAGGTGATGGAGCAGACGAGCCAATGACTAACCCCACAATCAGACAAGGGATGGGTTTAAGTATTTTCATGGGGAATTCAAGAACCTCCCTGCCTTCCCCAAGAAGCTCACGTAACCGATCCCCTTCCCTTAGGAAAAAATATAATTAACATAGGAATAAACATTTATCCCCTCAAGCCCCCTCTCTTATGGAATCATAGCCCCCTATAACTCTAGTCCTTGTCCGTCTAACAACCAACGATGTGTTTATTATTAGTAATGATAAGAAACATTACATGTCTTCGGCACACTGGCCTTTTAATAATTGTTTGGGCACTCTGGCCTCTCAACATTGTAACAATACATTATTTAAAATGGGGGTTCAAAACCTAGGGTGTTACATCACCTCCCCCTTATTTTGGTAGTGTCCTCAGTGCATATACAAAGTAGAGATCAAAATCTCAAATTTATTCAAAAAGCTGTGGGTACTCTGCCCGCATGGAATCTTCGTGCTCCCAAGTAGCATCTTGAGGACCATAGCAGGTCCACTGAACTTTTACCAACTCTATAACTTGATTCGAGAGCATTTTTACCTTTCTGTCCAATACCCGCACTGGCTAAACCTGAAAATATCCCTCTGTCTCTACTTGAATCAGATGCCAATCAATAACATGGTTAGGATCATGTACATATTTCTTTAGTAAAGAGACATGAAATACATTATGCACATTCATGGAAGTAAGTAATGAAAGCATGTATGCAACTGGCCCTATTTTTTCCAATATTTCAAATGGACCATAGAATCTGGCTGCCAGCTTTGTACAACTACCCAATTTCAAAGAGATTTTCTTGGGATTCACTTTCAAAAGTACATGCTCCCCTAATTTAAATTATCTAGTTTCCCTGTTCTTGTCTTCATAAAATTTCTGTCTATCCTGAGCTGCCTTTAAATTCTTCTTGATCTTAACCACCTAGTCTTCCATGTCCTTGAGCAACTTCAGCCCAAGTACCACTCTATCTGCTGGGTTGTCCTAGATTACTGGAGTATTGCATTTCCTACCATACGAGGCTTCAAATGGGCTCATTCTCAATGAATCTTGATACCCATTATTATATGCAAACTCAACCAAGTGTAAGTAATCTTCCCACTTAGATGGCTTATCCATCACATGCATTCTCAGCATGTCTTCAATTATTCGATTGACTCTCTTTATTTTCCCATTGGTCTGGGGATGATATGTCATGCTAAAGTTTAGATTTGTGCCAAATCCTTTAAACAATACCCTACAGAAATTAGAGGTAAAATTTGTATCTCTGTCCGAGGCAATTGTCCTAGGTATCCCATGCAACCTAGCAATTTCCTTCATGAAAATTTCTGCAATATTAGTTGTTGTATGCGTTGTCTTCACATGAACAAAATGATCATCCTTTGTTAATTTTTCAACCACCACCATGATTGAATCATGTTTCTTATTCATTCTGGTAATCCTGTGATGAAATCCATGGTGATCACTTCCCATTTTTTCTCTGGGATTGGTAATGGATCCATCAAACCTATTGGGTGCCTATGCTCAGCCTTCACCTTCTGAAATTCCATACATCGAGAGATGTAATCAACAAAATCCTTCTTCATTCCCAACCAAAAGAACTGGATTCTTACTATTGTAATTGTTTTCTGGTAACTGAGATGTCCAGCATAAGGAACATCAAGCATTTTCTTTAGTACCAAATTCCTCAGTTCTCCAGAACTAGGAACATAGATTCTATTTTTATGCATGAGTAATCCGTCTTCCTTTATCTAATACTCCTTTATTTTCTGTTGTACATCTCCTTGCTGTAATTTTTCCTTTACCTGTAGGTAATGTTGATCTGTAACAAGACTATCTAGAATTATGCTCTTCAAGTATGACAGATGCATACTGACAGCAGTAGCATGCATGAGATGCACTCTCCTACTAAGTGCATCGACAACTTTATTCTCCTTCCCCTTGATATGCTTGATATCGAAGTCATACTCACTTAAAAATTCCAGCCATCTTGTTTTCCTGGCATTCAAGGTCAGTTGTTCAAAAAGATAGTTCAGGCCAATGTGGTTTGTCCTTAATTCAAATTTCTTCCCCATGAGATAATGCCTCCACATCCTCAAGTCATGAACAATGGCGGCAAGTTCCAAGTCATGGGTGTAATAGTTCCTCTCATGTTCCTTAATCTTTCTGGACTCATACCCAATGACATGTCAATTTTGCATGAGGACGCCTCCAAGTCCTTCCTTACATGCATCTGTACATACCACAAAACTTTCACTTGGGTGAACAATATTTAACACAGGCGCACTAGTAAGTAATTCCTTCAATGAATTAAAATTCTTTTCACACTTGAGTGTCCATTCAAATTTAGCTCCCTTATTTTGCAAAGAAGTGATAGGATGAGAAATCTTAGAGAATCCTACTATGAACCTTCTGTAGTAGCTAGCTAATCCCATAAAACATCTAATGTATGACACATTTCTGGGTGTTGTCCATCCTCTAATGGCTTCAATCTTCACTAGATCTACTACTATGCCCTGCTCTGAAATAATGTGTCTTAAGTAATGGATCTGCTTTTGATAAAAATAACACTTACTCAACTTGGCATACAATTGGTGTTCTCTCAGTACTTGCGATACCAGTATTAAGTGATGTTCATGCTCCTCTTCATACTTAGAATAGATAAGTATGTCATCCAGGAATACTATGACAAACTTATCCAAATAATTTCTGAATATTCCATTCATTAAGCACATGAAGACAGCTGGTGCATTGGTCAGTCCAAATGGCACCACTAAAAATTCATAATGCCCATACCTGGTCCTAAAGGTTCTCTTATGAATGTCTTCTTCCTTGATTCTTACTTGATGGTATGCTTCCCTCAGGTCAATTTTTGAAAATATATTTGCTCCTCTTAGCTAATCAAAGAGGTCATCAATTCAGGGTAGAGGATACTTATTATTTATAGTGTACTTGTTCAGCTATTGGAAGTCAATACACAACCTCAAGGTTCCATCCTTCTTTTTGAAAAAAAGTACTGGTTCTCCCCAAGGTGAAACACTTGGACATATGTACCCTTTCTTCAGCAATTCCTCCAACTATATTTGTAATTCTTTTAACTCTGGTGTTCTCATTCTGTAAGGTGTTTTTGACACCGGGGCTACTCTTGGCACTAAGTCAATTGAGAAATATATCTCCCTTCTTGGTGGCAAACTGAGTATTTCTTGGAATACATCTTCAAATTTCTGCAACACCTAGACATATTCGAGGCTTGGCCCCTTTGTATTATCTATCTCTTCCACATGAGCTGCATACAATTGACATCCTTTTTGAAAACATCTTTCTAGCTGTAAGGCTGAAATCTCCCTTATAGAGATGGGTCTTGGAACCCCTTTAACAATGCTCTGCTTTCCATTTCCATAAAGACATGTAAATATCTTGTTATGATAATCTAGGACAACATGATTCTTTTCCAACCAATCCATCCCAATCAGAACATCATAAGACCCCAATGGTATGATATTTAGATCAGTACTAGTATTCACGCCATTAATACTTATGGAACAAATTTTGACCATAGCATGGATTCTTCTTTTTGTTCCAATGGCTAACTGAACCAAACTTGCTTTTCCAAGTTTAGTTTTCTCCAAATGTAATCTATCCACTATATTAGGATCAATGAAGCAATGACTTGCTCCTGAATCAATCAAAATAGCAATAGGTTGATTTATGATCTTACCTTCCACCTCGATCATATTGGACTGGTACTCTGCTTGTCAATCATTTAAATCTACATAGATTCTTCCCATATCTTCGACTTTTGTATCCTCTTGGATGTTGTGCACAATATTCACTCTATATTTTCTGTGTGGGAAATCCTTGTACAGGTGATCTTCCTTGCATCTCTATCATTGTATTGGTGGTCTTCCCCTTTTTCCAAGGGAATCTTCCTTCTTGAAATATCCCTTAGCATATTGATCTTGATGATTTCTATTAGGATCATTCCTATATAAAGGAGTTTGAATCCTTTCATCCTATGATCAGACTTCACATTTTTCTTGTCCTTCCAAGATTTTTGCAGGGATTCTCTTCTATGGCCTTGCTCATATAGATATTTATCTTTCATGATGGCCTTAGTCAAGGTCCTGGGTTCATCGTACTTGATATTTTACTTATAAAAGGCTAGAAATCCACTTATAATTCTCTATATTTTCACTTTCTCATCACCAATGAACTTGACATACTTTAACAATCCCAAGAACTTCTTCTCATATTCTGCCATAGTCATGATTCCCAACCTGAATTCAAATAACTCCTGCATTTTCTTGTCATAAAAATTCCCTGAGAGGTACTCCTTATGGAAGTACTTCTTGAACTTCTTCCAAGTGATCCTACTTTCATTAACATGTTCCACTTGCTTCAATTGGTCCCACCACATCACAACCTTTCTATGTAAATGGTAGGTGGAAATCCTGGCTTCCAGGTTTGATGAATAGTTATGAAACTGAAAATATCTTCTGAGCCCAAGAAACCATGCTTTGGCGTCATCTTCCCTTTCTGTTTCACCATCGAAGGAAGGTGGCTTGAGCTTCCTCAGCTCTCCTTGCAAACTATATACCTCTTGCTTCCTTCTTTGTTTTCTGACAAGGTTCACCTCTAAACTACTTATGGGATCATTCGATGCATCAAAATTTCTTCCTGAGTAAGGAGGTGAGTGGGGTCCATGATCTATGCTAGCACTTATGGAATAACCATCTCTTCCACAAGCATATCTTCTTTCATGACACTTGCCTCCTTCCTCTTGTCTTTAGTTTGATCCCTTATTTGTTTGTCTCTGTAACTGATTTAAACTCTGCAACACTTGAGCATTTATATGACTTTTCTCTCTCATCAGTCTCTCATTGTCTAATTTGTAGTTCTGCACTTCCATCTTCAAGATTCTTACCATTTTTATTAATTTTTTTTCTCTCCTTTTTCCTTGCGTCCATTGGAATCTGTCTCTGCATTACTAACTCTGGTATTTTGGCCTTTGGCCTCCTTATCATGACTGGAGGCTCCCTCGCCTTCTTCCATTTCCTCAATACGCATCCTGAGCTGACGTGCTTAAGCCCCTTAATTATGCAAAATGTGCAAGCGACCGTTTTGTTAGAATTATGCATATGATAAACAAAATTTCCAAACCATTCTACAGGTCTCCTTTTTTGTTCATGGAGATCATATCCCCATTCTCCAAAAATAACAGTGTCCTGTTATCCTTGGCTGACACAAAATTTCATCCTGCGCATGTGCTTCTTTCAAACCACTTCCTAGGTGACCACGATTAGAAACTGTGGCTAAATCCTTTCTTAGAACTTTTATGTCTTGAAGACAACTAATTCTACCCTTAGCCATCCTTTCTCATCTCTCAATCTACATATGACCATCACCATGACCCTGTGCTTAGCTGCAAAAGTTCTTGTCTAGAGCTTCATGAATTTTAGCCAGGACTGGATCAACGATCCTCATCCTCTTTCACAATCAACGATCGAGGTACACTCTAGGACTTCGCGCTTTAGGAATCTCAACTTTTCTCGCTTGCCTCCTCCCATAACACTTTTACCCAGAGTGCATGATCTGTCAATGAGTGTCCTCCCACAAATCAATGATTGTGCATCGCTTCGGCTCTTCGGGCTTCAAAGTTTCAAACTTTCCTCTGGCATTTTCTCTCAGAGTTCTTTCACTCGAAGTCAACAATCCATCGATCCATGTCTCTCATAGATCAATGGTTGTGAATCACTTCGGCTCTTCAGGCTTCAGGAGTTTCAAACTCTGTCCCTTCACTTTCTCCTAGAGCATCAATCCTTTGAACTGCTACGAGATCTACTACCACGTGTATTCTAGGATCAACGGTCGATATGTACTCCTGCCTTCGAGCCTTCAGGAGTTTTCAACCCCAGTACAGCCTGACACATCTTACCCCTCTGGAGTGTCTAGTCTCTGGACTGCATGATCCATCACCACATGGTGAAATACTGGAAGCGAACACGTGGCCCAATCAGGTGGGTGACACGTGTCACATTCTAATCGAATTTTCGATACTTCAAATGTTCAAAACTCACTAACATGTGGCACACATCCCATGTTTCCACGTCATCCCAGGTGATGTCCACAAGCAATGTCACTTTAGAATTTTGGGGTCCACATCACCTCCAAGTGATGTCATTGTACCTCACCACTTCGGCTCTTTAGGCTTCGAGACTTCATGACTTTCCTTACTAGCGCACTTCCAGTTCTCCTGAAATCTGAATTCCTGAACTGACCAATCTATTGCCATGTGTCCTCTTGGATAGGATGACTAATATTCACTTTGGGTCTTCACCCGGAGTCCACAGATCTGCTCCACATGTCCTCCTTAATTTGATGACTATGTTTTACTTCGGGACTTCGGAATTCAAAAATCTCAAACCTCAACGTTTTTTTTTGAAATGGTTTTATCCGAAGTTCGCAATCTACTAATGTGTGGCTCTCGACAGATCAATGGTTGAGATCCTTTTGGGTCTTCAAGTTTTTGAAATATCAGTTTTCAAAACTTGTCTAGCCCCATTAGATTTTATCCGAATCCCTGGATCTGGTGGCACATGTTTCTCGGTAGATTGATGGCCACGATCCTTTTGGGTCTTTGTACTTTGGAGAACTCAACTCTCAACCTTCTCTTTCCCTGGAAGTGCACAGATTTCTTCCATGTGTCCTCTTGGATTGGACGGATGAGATTCACTTCAGATCTCTGGGGTCTGGGAATCTCAATTTTCAACTTCTCCTGCCTGCCTTTTCCCAGAGTGGTTTTACCCGAACCACATGATCGGTTGACGCGTGTCCTCCTACAGATCAACGATCCCCGACTACTTCTTCTCTTCATAGGTTCGTCGCTCAAGTACTAGCATGTCACATCACTGCATTCCTTTCAAATTGCGGGGGCATGCATCTGTGGTTTGGAGTAACCCTCTTTTCACCCCGTAATTCTCTTGATGCTGACACGTAACCCCTTGGTGAAACCATGTTTTGGATTGCGGGACCACCTTGGGAAATGATCTCTCGTGCAATTTGGTTCCCCACAATGCCTCATGCCCATTGATCTCACTCTCTAATGGGATTTGATGGCTGTGACCTTAGCCCTTGCTTCCTTTTCATTAGACGATCATTGTTCCCTGTCCTCCGATCCAACAATCTCAGATATCTCTTGATCCTAGAGTGGTGATCGCTCCCGGATTCAAAGGGGGATGATCATGATCCTTTGAACCCCTTACCACGGGTCGTGATGTTCTATCTCCTGCATTGATTCTGCAACACCATTCCTCCTGAGATTTTCAACTTCATGGTCAGAGTTTGATCTGGACCCCGAGATTATGACCAACAAACCCGACCCATACCAGCCCAGTGTTTCAACCAAAATCTATGATACCTAACTATAACATACCCAACCACTCACAGGTTGGGGTACACTACCTTCAATCCTGCCCTTGGAATTTTTTCTCTTATAGATACATTTTCAGTCATTGAAGGATGCATAAAAGAAAAGACTTTAACGACATACACAACAGTAATCAACAAGCATGCATAGTCTAAAGATTCAATGAAGCGATAATTAAATACATAGCAGAAATAACATTCAAATACATGCAAATGATATGATAACAGAGAGTACTTATCTTTATATAAGGCAACACCAACTGGCTTTAGACCAAGGACGTTCCACCCAATAGTAGACACCACTTCTCCAAATATCAACAGTAGTGTCACCCCCGAGCTAGGGCTATGAATCCACAAGGATTGTTCCAAAGTGTACGTGGGTTACCAAACTAGTCATCTCTCAAGCTCTCACAGGTTTCCTAACACCCACAACAATCCAAGTACCCAACTCTCTTCTACCCAACCTGTACCACCCAAGAGAATGGACCTCCACCCTTCTCTGCCATGCAGTCCCTTAGGCAGTCCTTCTCCTTTTATTTAGGGCCTCCAACACAACTGGTCTAGAATATCAGTGCTGGAACTCTTAGGACTCGCAGTTGTGAGCAAAATAAGGGACATGCCAATACATCTCAGACATGCAGGCCCCAGGTCATGGCTGGATTGAACCAGCGACTATCACAACCAACTATCCCATGGATAATTCTTCAACAGTTCCTTTCACTTTGCCAAGCCAAGACACAGGTGAGGATGGATCAATGAATGGGTAATGCATGCATGGGAGTGCGTGAGGGAAAGAATGAGGTACACAAAGGTGACAGAGCGGACGAGCCAATGACCAACCCTACAATCAGACAAGGGATGGGTTTAAGTATTTTCGTGGGGAATTCAAGAACCTCATGGTCTTCCTCAAGAAGCTCACGTAATTGATCCCCTTCTCTTAGGCAGAAAGATAATTAACATAGGAATAAACATTTATCCCCTTAAGCCCCCTCTCTTTTGGAATCATAGCCCCCTATAACTCTAGTCCTTGTTTGTCTAGCAACCAATTATGTGTTTATTATTACTAATGATAAAAAACATTACATGTCTTGGGCACACTGGCCTTTTAATAATTGTTTGGGCACTTTGGCCTCTCAACATTGTAACAATACATTATTTAAAATGGGGGTTCAAAACCTGGGGTGTTACAATCGTGCTACCATAAACGGTGTGAAAATTGGAGCTTTTGGGCTCCTCTACGGGGGTTTGTAAGTTTGAGAGGTGGGCGTATATATGGGTGATGGGCCCACTATACCACCTCATTTGTACTTGCAATGTTTGAGATCTCGTACACTGTGCATATTCTTTTACAATATTGGAGAGATCATGGGTGAATGTATTTGACCAACGAGAGATCCCAATGAGTGATTGAAACCTCCTACATTTGTTTTATAGATTTTGGGGATTTAGGTCGCATGAACGTATTTATAAGTGTGTAGGGAGTTTGCACGGGTGATTGGAATATACCTATGCATACCTGTGAGGGTATAATCGAGTCTCTCATGCACCTTGTGTAGGAGAAATTGAGACGGTCAAACACATGTTTACGCGACTGTGTCAGTTATTCCCCTACAACTCATCATAATCGTTGGGTGGATAGTTTTACGTGCTTACACAACTATTAATGAAACAACCATGCAATATTGCATGACTCTTTGATGGATATCTACGCAGATACTGCGCAAATACATGATTCACAGTCGCACACACTTGTGTGACTATGTGTGGAACAATTGTGCATGTGTGCGCGATTGTCTGAGGTATAGCTGCGTTGATGTGTAGAAGTGATTTTTTGATATTTTGAGGATTTTGGCTAATTAAGCCTCTTTTGGATTAGATGCAGGTGAGATTCGACACTTCAGTATGCTGATTCATTGGAGAGAGAGGGATTGGGAGAGGCTCTGGGATATGTGCAAGAAAATTTGTGTGTTTGCTGACGACTAGCCCACTTTGGTTTGTTGAAGTTTTTTTACTACACTCCCTTGAGGTCCTAAGAGGAGTTGTTGAGAATTTTTATTGGGATGCAAAGGCCCAACCTACAAGCCTTCATGGTTCATGGATAGGAGATATATTTTTTTAGCAAAGGAAGATATTTACTTCTTGATGGAGCTCCCTTTCAGGGGTGTATAGATGGATTATCAACCCTGTATGCTAGGGAGAGAGAGGTTGTATGAGATGGCGTTCTGCCATGTTCAATTGAGGAGACAATAACAGGGGGGTTGATCAGATTATCATCCATTGACTCTTTTTTAACACATGTGGTATCTTCCATGGTGGTATGGATCTATAGGTCATCAGGGACCCAACGCATTTTAGGTGTACACATTTGCAGTAGTGGAGAGGGTCTTGTAGGGAGATACCTTTGCATGGGAAAATGTTACACACCCATGCATGATAACACATTTAGATCGATGTGTTGTAGGGCAGTCAAGATATTTTTCCTTTGGGTCAATACTCTTCAACTTTTTCTTGTAGAGGGTAGTATTATTGCAGCCACATTTGATCTTAGAGTAACCACCTTCTCATGAGCTATGTTTGATGCACTAGGTGCATATCCTGGCTTACCATGGGGGTGGCGAGGTGGGTCATTACTTCACTGGTGACTTTGAGAGGATTTGGATGTAGTTTCCTCATATTAGTTTGGAGTTTCCATACGCTAGGATGGATTATCAATAGGATCTTGACACAGTCTTTCCTCCTGGGGAGGTGTGGGATCATCGAGGTGAGTCTAACTATATATGTTGTTGTAATTTGATGGATTTTGGTTTAATTTATATGCATTCATTTGATAGATTTCTTATGTATTTGTGTTTTGCAGATGTTGGGCCAAGGGGTCATAAGGAGGATTTTTCTTATGCTAAGGCATGAGAGGCTCAAGAGGATGAGGCAAGTGCCAGGAGGAACCAACATTGGGATGATCCTGGGGTGGGTTTGACATACACCATGGATGGATATGTTGTACATATTGGGTACACTAGATGAACGAGCTATGGTATAGGTTTGATCGAGTGCTACAAGGTGTACTCAAGGCACGGTGGAATCATATCTAGGATGATGAGTTCCTAAAGAAATGTGTGGGGGTGAGGCATGAGTGGCAGTTTTTGGTAAACCATGCTATTGTGGACGACGTAGTTGTGACAGGACACCTACCCCCGGGAGGAGGAGTGCCCCCTGCTAGTAGGGGGCCACTAGCAGACCCTCTTGCAAGAGATTTTTTAGAGCTAGGGGTACCACATGTGTCAGATGTTATGTATGAGAGTGGCCCAAATTTTTGTATGATTTATGTATAGGGTTGTAACCCCCCCCCATTTTGGACACTTTAGTACATATTTTTTTTTGAAATTTGGGACCAATAATTTTGTGGATGTTGAAAATGTTGTATCTTATTTTTTGTGAAGCATATGGAATCATATATATATATATATATATATATATATATATATGATGATGTTTCAGTTGTTTTTGTGTGATATTTTGTAAATTTCTGGTGTGATGGTTTGTGGTTTCTTATGTTGACCCTATGATGGATGAGATGAATTATGCTAAAATTTTGTGTTTTTGAATGTGATAAATGCCAATATAGGACTTGATTAGCCATGTGATCTACAACTTTAATTATATGTCTAGGATCATGTGTGAATGTGATGGATTCAAAATTCCATGATAACAATATAACTTGCAGGTATTTGTGAAAGAGGCATGGATCATGTACTTGGTACACATTGTTTAGCTGTAGAATAATGAGATAATAATATAAGAGAATGCTAAGGTGGAGAATACGAAGATGACTAGCCTTTGCGAAGAGACCAATCATGATGGCATACTTGGCTTGGTTTTTGGTTGCAGGACCTAGACATATACCACTAGAGTGGAGTAGCACATGTGTAGCAGTGTAAATGACCCAAGTTGCTGAGGCGAGATTCCAATACCATCGATTAGGACCATCGATGTACCAGATGTCGTAAGCTAACATATGATTCATTGGACAAAATATCAAACATATGACTTGGATGGTTCGAAAAAAGTTCAAAAACACTAAATACAAGAAGAAAACTAAGGTAGAGTGGCTACACTAAAGGGCAAGGCATACTGGGTGGGATAGTTTGTAGGATCCTTTTGTGAGGCAATGCAAAATGATAAATGGGCCCCGCTAGAGGGAATAAATTTACCATGGCCTAAAGTATCATGGGAGATGTCGTCGACAAATACTAAATCAACTTCATTAAATGAGTGAAGATTGACTTGCCAATCGAAGTCTCATTTGGAACGTTTCTTGGACACCTCGTTATTTTGCAAGGAGAATCGTCGATCCTCATCAAGGGATTCTAGGGTAAGCAATAATTGCTCCATGGGAGTGGTGTCGGGAAATAATTTGATTGTGGTGCATAATGTGGGAATTTCACACTCGATTGGTAGTAAAAATTTGACCCCATGAACTAGGTTGAATGGTGTAAATCCAATGGCAGTTTTGACTCTCGTGTGATAAGCCCACAATACCAAAAAAAAACATGTGATACCAGTTGGTTTTGTGCTTGTCCATAATTCTCAGCAACATGGTTTTGAGGACTTTGTTGACTTCCTTGACTTTCCCATTGGACTTTGGGTAGTATGTGTTAGCACCAGAAGTCACCTCTGGATTGCAGTAGAGGTAAGCCTGATACCTATCAGTTTTTATGTCACAGGTTGGTTATAAAAAGGATGATCAAATGAGAGAGTAAACTCAGAATAATATTGTTTTAACTCGGAAAGTTTGGATGGAGATGCGCAGCTGAGTGAGGTCTTGGTCTAACTTAGGCCAGTAAGTTGAGCAATGTAGAGGAAAACAAGAGGGAGATCAAATCTTCTCTAGACATTCGATATTCCAATAGCCTTAAGGGGGGAAAAGTCTCAAATATGAGATCCTCTCTCTCAGATACAGAGAACTTCAAGAAACTTAAAATGCTGCAAAACTGATACAATCAAACCTGCATTACATAGTCATTACAACACCCGAATGGATCATCCATGCCTGGGCTTTAAGAGTCAGAGGAAAAGAGAAGAGGAGGATGGATGCCATTAAACAAGAAATCTCAAACAACAGTTCCTAACCAGAGAACCAGAAATTTCATTAAAAGCTTTACAATTCGGGAGCATAGATCTACCATCGATGCTTACAAAAATGGAAAAAATGCCTCTATATACTTCAAACAATCGCCACTACATTTAAAGCCTTGAGTCAGTGAGCTCCCTATTAGACTTGAACATGCACGCATTCTTCTGTCAGACAAAGCATGAAGTCTTTTTCAGACATGATCTCAAGTCTCCCAGTCCTTTCCGGATTTCCATTTATGGGGGGAAGCCGATGTTTCAACCACCTCAACATTTTCATTAACTGATTCTTGGGATTAGGAAAGGCCCCTGGTAACCTCTGCAGTTGAGATGTGGCAACCTCTCCTTTCTCCATCTGGAACTGAGTTGGACTTTGGTAGGGATTCTAGCAGGAGAATGTGGAGGAAAGCGAGGGGAGCTCGCAAGATGGTTGACACAAACCGACATGGAATGACAAGTGATTGGAAGCCAGGTGGAAAGATGTGATGGTAGGATGGCGATTGGGAAAGCATGGGTGAAAGAACATGGGTGCTAAGGTGAAAAAGTGCTAGGGTGACGTGGTACGAGAGAGGATGCAGTGGTAGAGGGATGTGAGTGGTCGAGGGGGGGAATAACACAACCATGTGAAGGAGGTGACATGGAGGACACATGTTAGGAGAAGAAAGGGAGAAAGGTGAAAAGGGGAAGGTGACATGGAGGGCAGGACTTAGTGGAACATAGGTGGTAGGAGGAGAGGGAAACAG
>ML778270.1:216647-286361 GCA_009831015.1 Picea engelmannii | reverse complement strand
TAGAATAAGGCGGATGTAAGAAGACCTAATAGAAGCTTCCGCTTCTAGAAGGATCTTCCTCTAGATGCTTCTCTTAAGAGACATATTTAGTATAAATAAGGGTCGAGGGTATGAATAACCCTAGCTTGGAGATTATTGTAACAAAGCACTACTCGACTGGAGGTTGCCCCCTCGAAGAGGCCTGTGAACATTGCTATCTAATTCAAAGTGCTATTTTTGTTGCTATTTCGTATATCATTTGTGTGTATTGTGAAGATTGTGCTGGATATTTTACTGGTATTTTGTTATTTCTAGCATTTCAATTATGTTCTTCATATTTTATATATCTGGTATCTTGCAGTTGCCCCCCTATACTTGGTTAGTGTTACTCTTATTCTTGCCCTTCTTTCTATTATTGTTGGATTGATTAGGCATATTTTCTGTATTCAATTGTTTAAAGTCTTGAACTTGTTGGATAGGAGAGAGTTGAACAAAATTAACGTTGGCATGTTGTTGTCCATGTGGTGGGGAAACGAGTTGAGGAAGACTTGGGAAAGGGTAATATGGGTTACCTTGTGGAGGAGTCTTTTATTGATTGTATGAGGTCAATGTCCCACCTCCATTGTTGTAGTTGTATGACGGGGTTGGTAATGTACCTATAAGTGGTGTTTTCTCCCAGTTTGTTGGTGGTACAGGTACGTGTCCTCCCATCATGGGAGTAGGAGGGACCATAAAAGTAGGCTGAGGGATAGGGGGAGGATAATATGGGGCCCCATTTATGGATGGGGGTATTGTTTGACACTAAACATGGGTATCTATTGCGCATAAGGATTAAAATGAGTCATGGACCCAATCAACCCATCTACAACATGTGATGCTCGTAGCTTATCTTGACGAAAGGGTAGAGGGAGAGGAGCATCTGGTAACACTGAATAAAGGTACCCTGATTGAGAGTAAGTGAGGTCAAATTTTTGGGTCTTGGTGATGGCTTCATATTCAATTTGTGGCATGGTAGTGGCCACATCTTTGTCGATGATCGAGACTAGTGATTTAAGGTGTTAGTATTGGATTTGATCCACTCATTAGTGTGCACACTAATTGAGATTATGAGGATGAAATTCAATAACAAGAGGACAAAAGGGAACTTACAGATCTCATAGATCGAGAGAAGTCAGCATACGCTCAAGCGTCTCCAAAAAACATTATTATACAACCAGGCACTAAGGTCCCATGTTTGAGTTTCAAATGCTTGGGCGGCTATCAAGAGCATAAAAGGAGATTATCACACTCACATTAGGCTTAAGCCCCCTTTCATTAGAGGATATATCATATAACCAAGGATTAAATGGAAAGAGTCGATGAATATGCAAGCCCAATCATTCGATGTTTAGAAATGACCCTGATCAACAACTGAGGATATATGTCACACCGGACATATGTTTGGGCGTTAACACAACATTGGGTTGCAACGATGATCTTAAAGAGATACATGGTGAATATTGGATGGTGTCGCAGGTAGGATACAAAAAAGTAAATCCACTCCCCTAGGGTTGTGAAAATGGTATTTTGGTCCTACCATGTTGCATGTTTTCCAACTCATCACATTTTTGTCCATCCACACAGTGCCACCTAGACCCAACATAGTAGTCCACCTGGACACTGAGGAAGTTGATTAATACCATCAACAATGCATATTTTGGATCCATCAAAGATTTCCACCTATACAAATATGACCCCATTAAGTCTCTAATCGCCACACCTCACATGGATACACATAGACCATGTCCCAGAAGACACCTCAGCACTAACATTGGCCAATGCCAAGTTTCCACATGTTCATGGGCTCATAGTGATGTCATCATGATGTAATCCAAATTTCACGCATTTTCCTGAATTTTAAAAGGCTTAAAACCATTGGGAAAGGAACATGTGTCTCAAATAAGGGCATGAGGGAGAATGTGTCAAGTGAGTGGAGGATTCACTAATAGTTTCCAAATCAGTTGGAAAATATGTGACACATAACAAGATATCTAGCATCATGATCAAATTATTTCACTCATCATAATTTTATTTCCTGCAGCTATTAGAAGGCAATAATAGATTTTCAAATGTACCCAACCATGCATGCTCCATATCTTGTAGATTAGACTAGGTGTGACCAATCACCTCATCCTGCCAATTTCCTTATGAGGCACATGTCAAGCTCCTATAATGCAGAATTAATGAGCCACAAATGTGTGAGTAATCTAATTTATAAAGGTGATTTACTCAGATGCTAGGCATTTTAGATGATGAACCACCTACATCGACCCTCTTCCTAGGAGTGGATTATGAACCATCTTTGTCACAGATGTTGAGAGAGTGTATTCTACGGTTCATTAAGATAGGAATGTCATTCTTTGATATCATTAGTTTTATCTTGAGGAAAAAAGGGCATCCAAGAATCTACCCTATAGTGCAATGGCCAATCGAATCGGTACACTGGAGAAGCTTGAAGCAGAGGATTCAAGGGATTGGTCAATTGTGCTCTATGTTAATGGGCGTTGTCAGCTGGAAGGAAATGTTTAGCCTATCATATTGGTAGTTGGGATAAAAGGTTCATGATAAAATGATGGTAATCAATTGATCCATTCATAAGGACTCAAGCAAAGGATCAATTGGACAAGAAAAATACATGCAACAATAGTATCAGCAGGGATCGTCTGGTGGTAGAAATTTGTTTCTTCCCAGTAAAATTAGGTAAAATCAGTTTGAAATATGGGAGTAGTTAGAAAACTAGATACAGTATCCAGATTATGACAAGAAAATACCACTTTCAAGAAGTAGTATTGATCCAAGAAAATGGTTTTCTCTCAAGTATAAGAACCTACACATCAATGGAAGGAGCTCATTTTAAGGGTGTGTTGTGAGTGGAAAATGTGCTATGGGTGCCATGAGTGTGTTATCAGCCTCAAGGATTGAGAAGTAGGACTATGTAGTGTTTTTTTGGGATGGAAAAGTGTTATTGGATGTTGAGTTGGTCTTCCCAGGTTTTGGGAACCTTTTGTGTAGGGGATCTGTGCACGAGAGATGTTTCTAGGGTTTGAGAGGATATGGACTGATTGTATTCAGGAGAAGACCCAGTTTGTGTCCAAGGATGATATGAATAGAATGGTGACGAGTAGAAGTGATGAGAACTATCCCCTTGCACCCTACACTAGGAAGGTTAGAAGAGGTTATCCAAGAAGAAGAGGTTCACTAGGGAGAAGGGATTCTCCCAAGAGAGAAGCATCTCTAGAGCCAAGACGAAGAAAGGATATTAGTAGTATTATATGTTTTGAGTGTCATTACTTCAGGAATTATGTTTCATAGTGTACACATGGGAGGTGAAGAGGAAGAAGGAAACAATCACTAGTAACATAGGTTGATGAGGTTGCAAATAGGTTCCAGAAGGAGATCTTGTTGGTATCTTCCCTTTTAGGTACAATCTCCAGCAGGGGGACTTGGTTGGTGGATAGTGAAGAATATTTCCATATGGTAGGAGTAGAGAGACAGATGAGGAGGAGGAAGGTGGATCCACTAGTGGTGAGGTAGGTGGCCCCACTAGTAGAACAAAGGGAGAAGGTGGCTTCAACAGTAGTGAGGTAGGTGGCCCCACCAATAACACAGGTTTAGAGAGAGAAGGTAGCTACAATAGTGATGAGGAAGGTAGCCCCACTAATAGTGTTGGATTAGAGATATATAGATTTTAGAGGGAGTCAGCCCTCAGGATCCAGTAGGGAGGAGAAGCCTCCCAAGACTATGTAGAGGACAATGGATAGGGAGCAGGTTTTGTAGACTAAGAGTGAGTCTAACCTTAGAGGGAGTCACTGGATTAATAGGAAGTCCAACTTTGGAGGGAGAATCAAACATTCAGAGGGAGTCTACCTTCGATTCCATGTGGGAGAGAGGCATATTCCAAGACTTTCAGGAGGGTGTCATGGGTTGATATGGCTAGACAGGTTGCTCAAGAGTAGGAGGATTCTAGGAGAAGGGTTTCCTCTAGGATGTAATCATCTCAGACAATAGGATTTTCTTCAGTGACCAAGGATGCAACTGGTTAGGGGGACTGAAAATAAGGATTTTCTTCGGTGACAGAGGGAGCAACCAATCAAGAATATTGGAGAGTAGTTGTGGTACTAGATCTAGTATGGGAGATGAAGCTACTTCTAGGTGATGACGGAGGATGAAATGCCTCCCTCACTAAGAGGGAGTGTTGATCCTTTTGTAGCATCAGGAGGAATTCCCACATGTGGAGTGTGGTGAGAATACCTTTCTCGCTAAGAGGGAGTGTTTATTTTCGTAGCTTCAGGTAGGTCTTGTCACATGACAGTATGTGTTGGGCATGTGGTAATCGTCATGGGAACCACAACACACTTTCGGTATGGTGAAAAACCCCTTGGATTTGAGTTTGGGATTCATGGGTTTTGTGATGGGATTTGTGGGCTTGTGTTGGGGCTTCACACCCACAATTAAATCCTAATTCAATGTTGACTCGTGGAGTGTAATCTATGGTGACCCCTAAGGATTGTATATAAAGGAGAGAGGTCATTGTGACATCTCATATTGTATCATAATGTGGTGACATGATGGAGTTGGCATAAGTGAGTCTGCACTTGTGCCAAGGAAGATTGGTGATCTCATCAAAGGGAAAGTTTGCAAGGAGGTGAATCTAGCCTTGAAGAGAGAAGAAAAGAAGGTCACACATGTGGAACAAATTTTCCATACAATACACAGTTTGCAGGAGGACGAAGCATGTATATACACGGGTTGCATAAGGATGAATCACGTATAGGGTATACATGATTTTCAATGGAGAAAACAACGTATCTACATGGGTTTCTAGTAAGGTGAATCGAATATCAATTTTTTTGGGCAGTTAAAGATCCATACAGGATTAAAGGTGTCGTAAGTAGGCCACAGATGTGGTCTATAGTAGATTCGTTAGAATAGGATATTTCCAGAATATTGTTGAAGTTTGGATTTCTGTTTTGTATGGTTATTGGAGAACAAGGTTTTTCTCAGTTTTGGTTAATTTGGAGAATAAGGTTGTCCTCAGATTTTGGTGATATTGTATTGGTTGGGAGGGATGGTTTTTCCCTCAGGATTTATAATAATAACAATATTAAAAAACTAAAATTGTGCCTCATGTGTATTGATGATTCATCTTTGATCTTTGTGTTTCTACTACATATGTTTTCAGTCAATAATTTTAGTGTAAAATTGTTCAGTGATAATAGCTAGTGTTTTATTTTTAGATCATGAAGCAATTTTCATATCTGAAATTACTCACCAAAAGTTGTGTGTAAAAATTGACTTTTTCAAGGATGTAGGATTTAAGAGATTCATCCCCTACATTATGCTTCAGTCTGTGCTTCTTTTTGTGTATGTACTCTTGTAAAATCCACCCCTCCCATATCATGGATTCTTGTATCATACTCCCATTAATAAAATCTCAAGTAACAAGTTTTATGACATGTTCAAAGTATCTGCGTGTTGTCTAGATTATGATATTGAAGTGATTTCCTCTAAATATATGACCATTTCTTGTCATATTTTCATGTGTTTAATGATATGCAGAGGGTAACTCCATGGATTTAAATGTATGAAAATGTTTACTATTTGATGCATGATTTAACAATCTGATACAACTGTTAGAATTGTTCACTACTACATATTGAAAAATTTGTGATGATTACTTGCGACGAAAGTACCCTTTCGTCGCAAAATTGAAGATAAAGAGTTGATTTTTTATTTATTTTTATAAATACAACCCACGTTCATTGCTCTTGCGATGAAACCAGCTGTACGTCTCAAGAGCGACGAATGTGAAGATAGTGGACTCTTGTTTCTCTTGCGATGACCTTTGGTTATCGTCACAAGAGCGATAATTCAATGATGACTGTTACACTATTTGAAAAAGTCAACATTGACCATTACATTGTTTGACAAAGTCAACATTGACTTGGTCAACGATGAAAAAAATATCTATAAATATTTTTCAAATTAGAGATGTTGCGAAAATCTTGGTGTAACAACGACGATTTAGAAAGGGTATTTTTGTGCAGAAGAATGTCGCAGAATATTAGAGGTTGGAAAAAAAGTAAAGTGGGTGAAAAGGGTGATGGTAGATGTTATTTCCCTTGCAAAAAATGTTGCACTATATGTCCCATAGGAATTTTAATAGCAACAACTACAAAACATTGTAGGAATTATGGGCACATTGATGGGAGATTGAATGAATATCATCCCATGGTAATTAGTTGTATATTCATTATCTATTTTTATATTGTTGATTTTATATAAAATAATATATGTATATATATATTGTTTGAATATTTGTTATACACACTAATTTTGCATGATTGTTTGTAATTATAAAGTCAGAGTTGCCCGCTAACTTTCTACAGAATATTGCACCAAGTAATACTAGTAGAAATGATATTGTACAAGATGAGGAACGTGATCTAGAAAATGAGGATCTCATGGAATAATATGATGGGAAAATCAAGTTAATTATCCAATGGAAGAAGATGATGGGACAAATAAAATGATCCAATATTTGTTTGCTTAGCCGGATGAGGATGGGGACAGTAATGGTATTTATGATGAACCTCTATTAGAAAAGGAAAATAAACGACTTTATGAAGGCTCAAGAGAAAATATTCTCTCCTCTGCATTTCTCCTAGTAAACTTAAAGGTTATGAATAATTTGTCGAACACTTGTATGACACAAATCCTAAGGTATGTAATATTTTTAATCTCATATGCATAAATGTTGACTTTTTTCTATTTGTTTTTAATGTTAAATAATGTGTAAAATAAGAATGCAATTTTTACAATTAATATTCTTTACATTAACTAGTTATTTGTTATGTTGTAGATTGTTAGGTGAATTTTTGTTACCATCGTCAAATATTTTACTTCACACATATCGAGATTTGCATGCCATTATGAAATACATTGGAATGGATTATCAAACTATATATGCATGTATTGATGATCATATTATATATTATGGACAACGTGCTTCGAAAACAGAATGCCTGCAAAGTCTTATCCATAGTTATTGAACCAATCAAGTAACAAAAAGGGTGCCTCGAAAGGTTCTTCGTCATATTCCCATAATTCCACGTTTGCAGTGATTTTTCAGGTGTGAAATCATAGCACAATTTATGGATTACCATGCATGTAACATAAGTGGATATGGTGTTCTTAGAATGCCTATTGATGGTTATGCATTTAGGGAAATTGAGGAAAAATGAGTAGATTTCAAAGATGAACCTCGTAATGTTAGGCTTTCATTGGCAACTGACGGTGTTAATCCATTCAAAGAGCTTAGGTCTATTTACTTAGTGTGGCCTATTTTTGTTATCAACAATAACATTCCTCATTGGATGTCAATAAAGAGGGAGCACATAATGTTGACAATGATTGTTCCAGGTATTTGTTTACATTAACTTTTTGAATGTAACATTTTCATTTGTTTCATTTTTTTCATAATATCTTTTGTTTATTTATTTACTAATATATGCATATCATGATTAGAGTAATTATGTGTAATTTCAAACAATTAGGTAGGTACCAAGTTAAATATATGAATGTATATATTGAGCCTCTTATCGACGAGCTACTAAAGTTATGGGTTGGCATCACTATGTATGACATCTGTAAACCAATCGAGGAGAAGAAATTTAAATTCTGTGGAATACTTTTATGGACAATTTATGATGCCCCAGGACTAAAAAATATTTGTGGTATGTAGCATTATATTTCTCTTTAATACTATATAATTTTTTAAAGATATCTTGTTGCATGTTTAATTTTTACATAATCTCATCGTATAATTGACATTAATCCATATGTTGCAGGTCTTCAAACAAAGGGTAAATTTTCATGTCCAGTTTGTGGTCCTAAGATGAAGTATCGTCATTCAAAAATTTTAGGAAAGGTGGTGTTTTATGAGTATAGGCACCTCCTCCCTAAGAACCATAGGTATCGTACTACCGAAAAACATATTTTCAATGGGAAAAAAGATATTGGTTTAAAACCACGAAGAATGACACCTCACATATGGAGGTTGGAATATAATATAAATCATCAAGGTACGCAATTTATTTATGTATCGTATATGTAATGTTTTGAATTTTTATTTTAATCATTGAATCTATTTTACTGTATTTGATAATTATTGTTGGGATTTATTTTATGCTTCATGAAGGCCGCCATCATGAAGGTATTAATAATGGGCTTCCACGAGGAATGAAATGTTATCCCACTCAATTAATTAGGTTTCCCTACTATGAGAAGATAAAAATAGCTCATTTGTTTGATACAATTCATATCAGGAAGAATGTGACATAAATATTATGGCGAATCATAGATGGTAGGAGGGATAAAAAAAAAATTGTTAAAATTTGTACTGACATTCAAGAAGCCAATTATACAATGAAAAGTGTGATCCGATCAAATAGAGATGGAGACTGAAATAACCTTCCATGGTTATTAATAGAGCAACAAAACAATGATGTAAAAGAGGTCATTCAAAGAATTAAATTTCCCACGAGTTTTGCTTCAAACATAAATAATATCTTAATGAAGAAAGGTGAATTTGGTGGGGTTAAAACACATGATTGGCATACCTTCATTAAGGTAATAATTTCGGTATACATATTTATATATTGGACTTATACATCTTTTAAGTTTTTTATTTTTTTTTGTCTTCTTTGGTCAAAACAAATAACGATTGATTTTTTTGTTACAGTATGTTATACTGCTATCTCTCCCAAATGACTTTGACAACAACATCAAACAAGTTATATATGAAATTGGCAAATACATGAGGTAAGTAGTTGTGATTTATATGCACAATGTTCTTTCAATTTTTTGTTGTACTTAATGACATGTGTTTTACTTGTAATGTAATATATTATATTATGTTATGTTGAAACATGTAATTTTCTTGTGTCATGATCTCATGTAGATGGTTGTCATTGAAAGAAATCCACAAAGATGATATAAAGTATTTGAAGAGAAAAATTCATCGGTGAATGTGTGAAATGCAAAAGTATATACCTCCAACATTTTTCAATGCACAAGAACACTACCTCATACACCAAGTTGAGGAGATTGAAATTTGTGGATCTGTACACACAAGGTCAATGTGGATGGTGGAGAGACACTTGAAATCATTGAATTCTTTGGTTAGACAAAGAGCACGTCCTAAGGGTTCTATGGTGGAGGGATATATGGTATATCAATCCATGGTGTATATTAGTCAGTATCTTCCTAAATTATCAGTGCCAGCTATGCATGCAGTGGATCGCATTTGGGATGTGAACTCCGTCAAAAAAATTGAATATCAGGAGAACATGTTGGGGAAAGGTAGAATGAAAAAAATGAGAGGTAATATATTATTAATTGTGGAGATTTATATTAATAAACACAAATTTTATTTTTTAGTGTATATGATCATACTCATTAATATATTAATATCTGTTATTTCATAAATTGTTAATATTTATCATGGACATTATAACTAATATTTAATATTGGTGAATTATGATTTTTTGATTCGGTTGCTCAAGATTGGGATGCACTGCATTTACAATCTTGACTAGATGAATATATGGATTGAAAGATGTAAAAAACGTCATGGCAATAGGTTATCATGGAAACAACTATCTGAATTGGTTAGAAAAGCTCGTCGTAATAGAGATACCAATGTTATGAAAATGGAAATTGATTTAGCATATGTTTTGAAAGATGGGCAGGCAAGAAAATTCACCCATTTTATTCAGTTATTTTATATTATATTAATGTGACTACATGTGTACTATTTTTTTCAGAGACTTTCCAATTTATATAAATATGTTAATTTATTAATTGACAATGCATCTTTTACATATATGGCATATTGCAGTTGAAACACCACAAGGCTATGTGGTGCAATGGTCGTAAATTTCACATCAAACAGTTGGATGAAAGTAGGAAAACTTATGATAGTGGGATAACTGCAATATTCCAGGTCACTAATGTTTCCTCTAGGAGTGACATAAATCCCTGAGAGTCTGAAAATAGATACTATGGGTATTTGAATGATATAATTGAGTGTGACTTTAATTCCTTCAAATTAGTTTTGTTCGACGTCAAATGATATAGGTTACAAATGCATGAATGCGATGAGGAAAGAACTTTTATTCAGCATGCCAATAGATTTTCGATGATTAAAACAATGGTTTTTGAAAGAGGAAATGATCTCTATGTTTTTCCAAGCCAATGTGAACAGGTCTTTTACTCAAATATTCTAGGTGAGAGGGATTGGTCATTTGTTGTTAGATATGATCCAAGAGGAAGGCCAGTTAAGTATACTCATGTACAGGAAGAAGATGATATTGAAGAATAAGATGATTCACCAGATCAGACAGAGCCGGAAGATCATCCAGGGTTGACAGACGAAGAAGACGAAGAATATCATGATCCAGGCATAGGAGACAATGCAGTTCTTGATGATGATGTAAATGAAAATATTCTAGAAAATGACATTGATGACGATGATGATATCGTCAATCCTTTTAACATCGTTTCTGAACCGAATGATGATATAGATGTCGAGTTCGATGAAGAAGAAGATACAAAATAAGGATGATTATGTAGATGTTGAGTTGGATCAGGTATGTGACTATATATTTTAATTTGTATGAATTATTCTCTTAAAATAATATACTTATGTCATGGGTTAATTACATGGTTTTAAGTTTTATGGGACGTTTTTATATCCTATGTTACATGTTGTTTAATTATTATGTGAAACATGAAAATAGTCTCCAATATACTAAAGTACGTGGTAAACTAAAAATATCATTTACAAACACATAATTTCATTTACTTTCAGTAATTTTTTTTTTGTGTAGTTTCTATGCATGAATCTTACTAGGTTGCTTTCGATTATTTTCTACTTTATAGATTGGATATTGGGGAATTAAGAGTGATGTGAGGGGGAGGGGAGGGGCCATATGAGCTTCCACCTTCATGTGGTTGGCCTTGTTCAGTAGAGGATAAATTATTATTGAAACCAATAGAAGCTCATTCATTTTTATACCATCATGATCGTAGATGTCATCATTGTTATCATAGTATTGCATCAACAAAGTTTCAATGAACGTGTTTGTCATTTCTATAGAATCTTCGTTGAAACTGTTTGAAAACATGGAACTTTGTCCCATGAATTATGTGGCAAGAAATTCATCATGTAAACCATAAACCCTATTTTTCTTTCAAAGTACAAAAATTGGTTGACACAAGTTTTAAGTTTGCATCTACCTTTCTTCATTTTTCTTTCAGGTTCTATATTAAGGTATATACAATGTACGTGTGTCATAGTTGTGATGAAAAATCCCTCTTTTTTCGTTCATTGTTTAATCAACACCATAAAAATATGCCCTTGCAGTACTAGATGAGGGAACGTGTGTAATGTCGAATGAATTTTAAAAGGAACAACGAAAAGACATTGTACTAGGACTAGAGTACATGGGTAACAGTGCCCTATGAATGGGGCCAACGTTGAAAGTTTTTGAAATTGTTTTTGTATGCACTGAAATTTGACATGGATAGAATATTCAAATGCCTTAACGTATGGGAGGGTTTCTCGACTCAAATTTGACTCACACACCCACTTGTTTCCATCATCAATTCGTCATGTAAACCATAAACCCTATTTTTCTTTCAAAGTACACAAATTGGTTGACACAAGTTTTAAGTTTGCATCAGCCTTTCTTGATTTTTCTTTCAGGTTCTACATTAACGTATATATAATGTACGTGTGTCCTAGTTGTGATGAAAAATCCCTCTTTTTTCGTTCATTGTTTAATCAACACCATAAAAATATGCCTTTGGAGTACTAGATGCGAGAACATGTATACTGTCGAACAGATTTTAAAGGAACAACGAAAAGACATTGTACTAGGACTAGAGTACATGGACAACAGTGACCTGTGAATGGGGCCAACATTGAAATTTTTTCAAACTGTTTCTGTATGCACTGAAATTTGACATGATAGACTATTTGCATGCCTTAAAAATATAGAAGGGTTTCTGGACTCAAATTTGACTCACACACCCACTTGTTTCTATCATCATTGTTTCATGTAAACCATAAACCCTATTTTTCTTTCAAAGTACACAAATTGGTTAACACAAGTTTTAATTTTGCAATATCATCCTTTCTTCATATTTCTTTCAGGTTCTACATTAAGGTATATACAATGTATGTGTGTCATTGTTGTGATGAAAAATCCCTCTTTTTTCGTTAATTGTTTAATCAACATCATAAAAATATTCCCTTGCAGTGTTAGATGTGGGAACGTGTGTACTGTCGAATGAATTTTAAAAAGAACAACGAAAATACATTGTACTAGGACTAGACATGGACAATAGTGACCTGTGAATGGGGACAATGTTGAAATTTTTTCAAACTATTTCTGTATGCACTTAAATTTGACATGGATAGACTATCTACATGCCTTAACTATATGGGAGGGTTTCTAGACTCAAATTTGACTCATACACCCACTTGTTTCCATCATCAATTTGTCATGTAAACCATAAACCCTATTTTTCTTTCAAAGTACACAAATTAGTCGACACAAGTTTTAAGTTTGCAATATCATCCTTTCTTCATTTTTCTTTCAGGTTCTACATTAATGTATATACAATGTACGTGTGTCATAGTTGTGATGAAAAATCTTTCGTTTTTTGTTCATTGTTTAATCAACACCATAAAAATATGCCCTTGCAGTACTAGATGTGGGAACATGTGTACTGTCAAACGAAATTTAAAAAGAACAAAAAAATGACATTGTACTAGGACTAGAGTACATGGGCAATAGTGACCTGTGAATGGGGCCAACGTAAAAAAATTTCAAATTGTTTTTGTATGCACTAAAATTTGAAATGGATATACTATTCACATGCCTTAACGATATGGGAGGGTTTCTGGACTCAAATTTGACTCACACACCCACTTGTTTCCATCATCAATTCGTCATGTAAACCATAAATCCTATATTATTTTCAAATTACACAAATTGGTTGACACAAGTTTTAAGTTTGAAATATCATCCTTTCTTCATTTTTCTTTCAGGTTCTACATTAACATATATACAATGTACATGTGTCATAGTTGTGATGACAAATCCCTCTTTTTTTGTTCATTGTTTAATCCACACCATAAAAATATGCCCTTGCAGTACTAGATGTGGGAACGTGTGTACTTTCAATTTTTTTTAAAAGGAACAACGAAAAAAAATTGTATTAGGACTAGAGTTCATGGGAAACAATGTCCTGTGAATGGGGCCAACGTTGCAATTTTTTCAAACTATTTCTGTATGCACTGGAATTTGACATAGATAGACTATTTGCATGCCTTAACGATATGGGCAAGTTTTTGGACTCAAATTTGACTCACACACCCACTTGCTTCCATCATCAGTTCGTCATATAAACCATAAACCCTATTTTTCTTTCAAAGTACACAAATTGGTTGACACAAGTTTTAAGTTTGGATCAACCATTCTTCATTTTTCTTTCAGGTTCTACATTAACGTATATACAATGTAAGTGTGTCATAGTTGTGAAGAAAAATCCCTCTTTTTTTGTTCATTGTTTAATCAACACCATAAAAATATTCCCTTGTAGTACTAGACGTGGGAACGTGTGTATTATCGAATGAATTTTAAAAGGAACAATGAAAATACATTGTACTAGGACTAGAGTACATGTGCAACAGTGACCTGTGAATGGGGCCAACATTGAAAGTTTTTCAAATTGTTTCTGTATGCACTGAAATTTGACATGGATAGACTATTCGCATGCCTTAACGATATGGGAGGGTTTCTGGACTCAAATTTGACTCACACACCCATTTGTTTCCATCATCAATTCGTCATGTAAACCATAAACCCTATTTTTATTTCAAATTATACAAATTGGTTGACATAAGTTTTAAGTTTGCATCAACCTTTCTTGATTTTTCTTTCAGGTTCTACATTAACATATATACAATGTATGTGTGTCATAGTTGTGATGAAAAATCCCTCTTTTTTCGTTCATTGTTTAATCAACACCATAAAAATATGCCCTTGCAATACTAAATGCAGGAATGTGTGTACTATCGAACAAATTGTAAAATTAACAATGAAAAGACATTGTACTAGGACTAGAGTACATGGGCAAAAATGACTTGTGAATGGGGCCAATGTTGAAATTTTTTCAAATTGTTTCTGTATGCACTGAAATTTGACATAGATAGAATATTCACATGCCTTAACGATATGGGAGGGTTTCTGGACTCAAATTTGACTCACACACCCACTTTTTTAAGGACTACTTTACGAGGCACTAATTTAAGGACTATTTCTATCCCAAAAAATGGATGTTTGAGATCTCATTGTAAAGGGGGATTCATTGCTAGTTTTCAACTAGGTTAAGAAAACATGTATAGTTAAAAAAGATTGTTTAAAGGCATATGTGCAGAGGGTATGGGACTTGATAAAGGGTTTCAAATATTTTAACATAAAGTTTATTCCAAGAGAGGAGAATCAAAAGGAATAATCTTTAGTAGTTTCAATGTCTCTTTTTAACCCCCATCTATCCCTTGCCAAGAACCTCTTTCTATGTTGAACCCATTTTCCACCCATTGGTACCATATAATGTCCAAGGTTTTGGAAAATATTTCAAAATGATGAACACATTGCAAAATTATTGGATGTGGATGACGAAATTGAGAAATAAACCCCAAAAAACACTATCCTTGAACCTTAATATGAATATTAAAGGAAGGACCAATATGATGAGCTTGTAATCCTAAATTTGCAAGAAAACATTCTATCTAAAGGTGTAATCTCATTGGAGTCTTTATTCAATATAGATGACTTAACTTGAAAGGTACAACTAGGAGAATACCAATCACTCTGGAAAGTCCAATAAACCAAAAAGGTCAACATTGACATAGATGAAAAATATGTTTCCCCGTGTATTGTATATTCTTTGGCTTTTTTGGAAGATGTTCCAAGGATTACTTATTTTTAATTTGAGACACTATTTCTATATTTCTATACGGTATGGGACTTACATTGTTATTCATAGTTATGATGAACATTTTTGTAAACACAATTTTTATATTTTTGGTGGTAGATGTTATATTACGGCCCATTATTGATCAATTTTAGTCGCATATGGTACCAATTTGATATACTCATATTTTTTGTAACATCCCTCTCTTGCGAGCACATGTTATCGAGGTATTCTTTGTGGACACATGTGTACAAGTGATCTGGTTATAGTACATGGTTATTGTTTCACTTATGGATACTTATGATGATGTTTATGGATTATGAATTAATGTTATTTGATATATGTGTATTGACAGATGCTATTGACAAGTTTTTCCTGAGTGTTGAGGACATTGACAGAGTGTGGATGCCGATGACGTCAATGGACCTTCTTGGACTCTGGATTGAATCAGGGAGTGGATTGTATTGGTTTGAGTATTTCATTTATGCATATGTGACATACGATCAATTATATTATGATTTTATATATGGATCCTTGACAGTGTTTTGTTGATGGATGCGGGCTGATGGTTACTTGCTAATTTGACTCACATAAGGAGTAAAGGGGCCATGCACATAGACCATATACTGAGGAAGAGGTGTGGCAGCGTCCTTGTCATAGCCTACTAGCACTCCCGCAGTGGCTTGAATTGTCAGTTAACAATTACCTAGTTCAAGAGGTCCACGATGCCATAAGGGTAGACTAAGACAGTCACTCATGAAAATTCTAAGGGGTGTGAAATAAGGAAAGGTCCTTATTCCTTAGAAGCCCTTAGTCTCTCACAAGGTCTCCCAAATAGAGAGTTGACTCCAAGGGTTGAACAACTACCAAAACCAGTCAAAGGCGAGTGGCACCCTTAGAGCACAAAGTGTGTCTTGAAGGGCACGTCGCGAAAGTAAAACTTGAGTCAATAAATCTAGGTAGCCTAGAAAACCTTGAGCGAATATTTAAACCTTGTAAAATATTTAAACATTTCCAGATTTAATTAATTATTAAGGATTGAAATTATTAATTTTAAATCCCAAATCAAAGTCTAAGCCTATTTAAAATTTAATCCTAAGTCAGTGAGAATACTAAAACTAAATTAAAAATTAAATAAAATAGGAAAGAGGTAAATCAATTCAAGAAATTAAGTAAGATGAAATAAGTCTAAAGAATTAATACAATGCAGATGTGTGCAGAAAATACCAAATTGGAATTTAAGATAAGAAAAGAATAAAGCATAAAAGAATGTGTACGCATAGAAAGGTAGCTAGAGTCTAGTTAACACTAGTATAACTATAGAAGAATCTTATTTTAACTCAACACAGATTTAGAAAGGCGTCAGTCATTAATTGGGAATAAGGGGAATAAAGAGACAACTAGGAGTGATTTAAGGAGCGCTTTTAGGAAGGGTGAGGGAAATTGACTTTTATTAAAATAAATTGAGGAATTTACTTGTGCAACTTGGGGAAAGGGTGACAAGTGTACGGGGGAAATAATTCTAAATTTTTTAATTAAAAAGTGCATTAATTGTGAAAATGGGAGGTGTCATAGAAAAATTCTATAGAACAAATACGAGTAAGGTTATGCTATAGAATTTTTGAATGGTTTTACTTGTGAGAGTTGGGATACCCAACTTGAGAGAGAGTGGTGGCTCTACCTTGCGAGACAATCTGGGAGCTAGAGGATTTCTGGTTGGGCACATGGCCCCTTCATGGCTCGGGGGGATAAGGGCAAAAAAAAGTACCCCTAGCGTTGGCTGGGAGGTACCAGTAAAGTCTCAACGATTAGCAAACGGGAGGGAAGAAGGAATTCCAGTTGTCGAAGAACATCCTCGAGAGCACCAACACTGAGGAACACCTTCGACTTCTTCACCTTCGTTGATGGTATTCTTATTTGAGTTTGAATTTTATTTAATTAACTTTTCATATATGGCCTCTAGAAAACTTGTCGTAACTGTATTTTTATTCTGATATCGAAGTAACCAGATCTTGATGGTTGTGAAAACTAGGCATCAATAATTAGTATTGGATTTCTTCAAAATTTCCAATTTGGGTATTTGTATTTTCGTAGTTATCAGGTTCTTCATTTTAACCCAGAAATTGGAACTTATGGTTGTTTCGAGTGTAATTTACAGTCCTGATTCTAGTCTACTCGTATCTCGGTAATCGCTGGAGCATCCAACATTTTAATCATTAAGTTCGCAATGAGGTTTGGCCTTCCATGGAACTAAGATTGTATGGCCTGCTAAGATTTTGAAAAACGAATTTAACTTAAGTATAATAGAATGGTCCCAGTAATAGTCTTGTCCTTTTGTCCTGGCTCTCAACGCAAATTGTAGTTAGCTAGTCTGGGAATCAAGCAAAGAGCAAAGAGACTAAGATCTTTCTGCTGAAAAACATTTTCATTCCGCCTTAGATTCATGATAAACTGGATCTCTTGTTTCATGACAACATAATTGTTGGTGAATCTGTTGGATAATTGTTAGTTGGCAAATCGTTTGTTGGAAAATCCTTCGTTGTTGATTTGTTTGTTGTAAGAGAATAGGTAAGCGATCAGCTGTAGGCTTCTATTCTCGATTACTACCCTTAATCAATGCGAATTAAAAGCACATTTAATGCCTTCTCGAATGAGAGTTCCGCAGCTTACGAGCCAACCTTCCCGATCCCTCAGATCCCTCATCGCCATCCACGACCAAAACTGCATCTCCATGTTCAGTACCCACATCGTCCATCTCCAAATGCTGGCCCTTGAAACCTTGCCTAGATCAGAGATGGGAGCTTCGGTTCAGAAACATCGGTCACATCCCTCAGTTCAGAGGAATCCCTGCCATTGTATGTCGACACCACGACTAGATCTTGATTCGCTTGGAGTTCTCCAACTAGGGACGCTTTTATGCTTTCACCCACCTCGGCAATGCCTCTCGAACAATCTTCGAAATTCGTCAAGCCATCTCATCTGGAACCCTCATCCGTGAATCTGGATTTAAGTTGGTCACCCATATGTCGTATCCATCTCTCGTTCAAGAAAATTTCAAGTCAGTTTGGTCTGGCGTAATCGCAAGATAGGGGCAGTTAGATAAATTGTGCTCCTTGACAGAAAGGGTTAAACCTAGAGCGAATTGATCTGGGCATTGCCACTGATGCATTGAGAAGTTATTTGGGCCCCCATGGGCTCCTCTTACCTCGTGGCTTGCGCTTGGTATTGTGACTTCGCACATGTTGTGTGCAGGTGGCATTATGGCTTCGACTTGGTGTTGTCGATGCTCTCGGCTTGATTAGTCAGTGTTGTTCATTGTAAGGTGGAGCCTCATGACCTAGACCACACGTTTACCTTGGTATTCTCTTCTTTTCCTCAAGGGATTCCCATAAATAAGATGGTATAGATGGGTTGTAAAGGTTACTTGACACAAAAAAAAATTGAACACTTGAAAAGGGTACTTGACCCTATTAACCCTGACCTTGGAAAAATTCCTTATGATGACTTGAAGTAGAAACTTATAGAATTTACTATGCCTTCATGGTTTTATTATCCTTATGTTTATTTTCATACTCAATTGCACTTAATCATTGCTTGAAGTTGATTAAGTATGGTATAATTCTTATACTTCCTTGTATGTCTTATGGACTAGTTGACGATTGTGTTACTTTATGGGAGGATTTATATACTATTAGTGGTTAGCTCTTTGATGTCATTTCTTCTCTAAATGATAATGGAATTAATGTGCTAGAGTAACATTAAAGGGGTGTGGTGTAGAATTTGTTTATGTAAATGGTAATTATGTCTTGTGGGTAACAAATTTTTATAAATTCTTCCGTGATTGTTAAGTAGTTATAGATGGTAATTGCACTAATAAAATTGATAGATGATAATTTAGTTGGACTAATGTTGAATGCTTCAGAGGTGGAATTTTTATTTTATTAAATTGATGTATGTTGTAATAGAGATTATGTCGCACCATGAACAACTGCTAGTTATGATTGATTGATTGATCTGTTGGATTTCGACTTGATTGTATTAGAGGGATTTAGAAACCTCCTTGTTCCTTAGAACAGTCGCCAACCCTGAGACCTTAAGTGGTAAAAATAAATCGGATGAATCCTGGGCTTGAGCATTGATGCAGGAGCATCACCAACATATCAAGCAAGCCAACGTGGAAGTGGAGGACAGCTGGACAAGCCAACACAAATTTTGAAAACACTTTGGAATTGTTGTGCAAATATTAAATGAGCCATTAAGATGAGGTGCACTTGTATATTGTAAATGTACCTTGAGCGGATAGCTCTTGTCCTTAGTAGGTAGACGACATTTAAAATAGTTAATGTAAAGTAGATAGAATTTAATTCTAGACTAGATAGTTGTAGAGCGCAAGAGGGAAATGGGATATAGACACCCTCATTGTGCATTGTAACATTATTTAGAAGCATTTTGAGAAAGAAGAACCAGAGAGCTGTGTAAAAACACCCATGTAAAGACATTTGAATTAATAGAAAGCTTTGATTCAAATTCATGGTTTGTGTTGTTCTCTGTGTATTGGTGCTGAATGATAGGCTCATGAACGTTTGCTTCTTGTTATACATTTGCTTTTATATGATGTGTATGTGATTTCATGTATGAATTGAAGTCTGAGAGGAAGATGGAATGAGTTTCAATTATTTCTCTATTTGAGCCAGAGAATTCCTGCAAGGAATGAAGTGGAAGTGTCCACAAGGAGTGTGTTGACAGAGGGTTCAGATAGAGATAGTTTTTGTTCTCATTGATCCAGAAGTGTAGTTGGGCACAGGAGCCATGTAAGGAGTATGCAGGCTGGGTAAAAGTCTCAGGGTTGCGAACCTAAGTGAAGCATTTGACAGACTGTTGCTACAGGTGTGCATAGAGTCAAGTGACTTCAACACTTTGACGTTGTTGAAGGTTTGCCGCAAGGAGTGCATGCAAGAGTTTTCTTGAAGGACTTGAGGTTGTGGGGAAAAGCTCAGGAGGGATAGGACCTTCGAATTTGTTGAAGCACAGTGTAGAAAAGTTGTGCCTTGAAGGTTGGCAAGAAGCGTCGCAAGTTTGCACACAGGTGGATAAGTTCTATGGAAGAACACTTAGTCATTTCGTGGATTGCATAATGAAGAACGGACGGTCGATATCTTCCAGGGAAAATCAGCGAATCACCGTGAGCCATTGGATCTCACGGGGGTGCAGGGGGATACTACAGATATTCCCATAGTGTTTAAAGCTCAGAAGGGGTAGAGTTGTTGATCCAAGCCAGCCAGGGGTGTTGGATTATTCGCAAAATTTCCTATCGGGATTTCGTAAGGAAAGAATCGAAGATTTGGTAACGGGAGTTGTGAAATCACGATATGCAATATCCTGATGGCTACAAGTACAGTGTGGGGCCACAGGAGTTGGTGGTGGACAGGTAGCACACTGTATCAGGGTTCGGGAAAAGTAAAGTCCTGAAACGTTGGACATCAGGATTCGTGATCCCGCGAAGTCCGAAATCCCGATGAGGTGACGGGACCTTTGAAAAGTCAAAGCCACGAGCTCATTGAAGTTTCGGCATATCGGGACTCGGGAGTCAGAGAACTGAGTTGCTCGACACCGTGAGTGTCGAGATCCCGATAGAGAAAGTCCTGACGAAGGAGCGGAAGGGTCAGCGTTGACTCATATCGGGTCTCAGAGATTCGAGAGTCCTACACTCGATCACTGACCTCGAAAGGTTGTGAAGCCCGATTCCCCGATAAGTAAAGAGAGGGGGAGTCATGCAAAGAGATCTGTGGGTGCAAATTTCCCGATAGGGAAATAGAAGAACTGGTTAGTGTTCTTCGGGCCGAGGAAAGAGAAGATCCTGTGAGCAGGCGTGCTTGCGGGTGCGACACTGCGTCAGTTTGGTATCAGAGCTTCAGAATATTGTCTGTATATTTCAGGCGAGGAAGGCATAAGAGGTAAGGAGTACTCTAATACACAACATCAAGTGGTATTAGAGCTAAGACAGATTGTTATTTGCTTTCTGTAGTAGAGAAGAGAAGAATTCTCCATGCCGCCAAGGAGAGATAGGCAGTCACTTGATCTAGAGGATAGGGAAGTGCAGAGAAGAAGAGGTAGGCAGATAACTAATCCAGCCATAGAGAGACAGATGAGAGACCTCTGATCAAGACTCGAGGAGATGGAGACAACGCAAAGATGCACAGCTAGTGCAGGGGATCTAAGTGATTCCGATAGTGAAATAGAGGCTGAACGAGAGGAGGAAGTTACAGCCAGAGATGCATCAAACAAGTGTTTGATCAAAGATATTGTCAGGATGGGTGCAAGAGAGAAGATGGACATTCCAATTTACGAGGGAAACTTGGATGCAAAGGATCTACTAGATTGGATTAGAGCTCTGGATACTTACTTCGACTACGAAGATGTCGAAGAGGACAAGAAAGTCAAGCATGTTGTTACATGCTTAAAAAGACATGCAGCATTATGGTGGGATGAACTACAAGCTGACAGGTGCTGCAAGGGCAAGCAAAAGATCAAGAGCTGGGACAGGATGATCATGAAGATGAAGGCAAAATTCATCCCCAGGGATTATCAAATTACTCTGTTCAGGAGAATGCAAAACCTGAGACAGAAGCTGATGACAGTGAAAGAATACACTGAGGAATTCTATTGATTGAACATCAGGGTAGGTCATTAGGAGAGCGATGATGAAAAAGTTTCCAGATACATGAATGGCCTGAGATATGATATCTAGGATGAGATGAGCATGGTGACCATCCGAATGGTGGAAGATGCTTATCAGATGGCTCTGAAAGCTGAAGAGAAGCTGAGCCGAAAACAGAGTCAGAGGGGTCGAGGTAAAAGTCAGCCCAGAGGCAAAGCAGTTGCCCAAGACAAATACCAGAAGCCCAAGGAGGAATGGAAAAAACCTCTGACTCGTGAAAAGAGAGGTGGAACCTCACAGGGGGGGCCATATGTTGAACAGAGAGGGCAGCATAATGAACAAAGAGGAGATTATGCTGACAAAAACACTTTTCCTCATACTAGAGGTAGAGGAAGAGGAAGAGGTGGAGTAATCACATGCTTCACATGCGGAAAGAATGGGCACAAGTCTTACGAGTGTCCAAAGAAAAAGAAGGACATTAGAGAAGCTCACATCACCGAAGCATAGAGGCAGGATGTTGAGGCCAAAGACGTTGAAGGCGGAAGATCGTTCATGATGCGAAAAGTCCTTTTGACACCTGAGAAGGAGGTGGAAAGTTCAGTCCAAAGGACCAAACTCTTTAGGACTGCTTGCAAGACCAAGGACAGGGTATGCAAGGTCATTGTAGACAATGGTAGCATGGATAATCTCTTATCTATGGAGATGGTAGAAAAGCTGGAGCTGGAGACGACTGATCATCCAAGCCCATACAGAGTTTTGTGGCTACAGAAAGGACACCAGGTAATGATAATCTTGGTTGAATTCAAGATAGGTGGATATAATGATAAGATCTTATGTGATGTTATTCCCATGTATGTTTGTCATCTATTGCTGGGTAGACCATGGAAATATGACATAAATGTGATTCATGATAGGAGAATGAACACATAGACCCTAGAGAAAAATGGGAGGAGACACATGTTGCTTCCGATAAAGGATAAGGAGGTGAAGCTGGAAGTAAGAAACACAGTACTTCTCATGAGTGGAAAGGAACTTCTTACCGAGGTTAAGAAGAAGGAGGATCCACAATTCTTTGTGGTTAGGAAGCCGTGGATTGTTCTGACTAGTAAAAGAGTGGATGATTTACCAGATGAAGTTCAGGAACTGCTGGAAGAGTTCATTGACATTATAGTGAATGAAATACCTCGTTCGTTGCCACCGGTCAGGACTGTGAGTCATCATATTGATCTCATACCAGGAGCCAGTTTTCCAAATAAATTCACGTACAGATTGACGCTGCAGGAGAATGAGGAGGTTAAAAGGCAAGTCCAGGAGTTGTTGGACAAAGGGTTAGTCAAGGAAAGCTTGAGTTCGTGTGCTATTCCAATAGTACTCAGTCCGAAGAAAGACGGAGGCTGGAGGATGTGTACCGACTCGAGGGCAATCAATAAGATAACCATCAGGTACAGGTTTCCATTGCCAAGAATGGATGATTTGATGGATTGCTTGAGTGGAGCAAGGTACTTTTCAAAGATTGATTTGAAAAGCGGATATCACCAAATTTGCATGAGAGAAGGTGATGAATGGAAGACAACATTCAAAAAAATCGAGGGTTTGTATGAATGGCTTGTTATGCCGTTTGGCTTAACAAATGTGCCAAGTACCTTTATGAGGTTGATGAACGAAGTCCTGAGGAAGTTCATTAGGAAATTTTTCATCGTATACTTGGATGACATACTGGTTTATAGTAAATCAGTGGCAGAGCACTTGAAGCATTTGGCTACAGTGATGTAGAAACTACAGCAGGAGAAGCTGTTGATTAATATGAAGAAGTCCTCATTCATGAAGACAGAACTCATTTATTTGGGATTTCTTATTTCAGCAAATGAGTTGAGGATGGATCTGGATAAGGTGGAAGTGATCAATAATTGGCCATCACCGAGGAATGTATTCAAGGTGAGAAGTTTTCATGGTTTGGCTAGTTTCTACCGAAAATTCATCAGGAATTTCAGTGGAATTAGTGCAACGATGATGGATACAGTGAAGAAGCGGCATAAGTATTTTCACTGGACAGAAGAAGCTGAATAGAGTTTCAATCTATTGAAAAGGAAGATCATGAAACAATCGGTTTTGGTGTTGCCGGATTTCTAGAAAACATTTCAGGTGAAATGCGATGCAAGCGGATTTGCAATCGAGGTAGTCTTGAGTCAAGAAGACAGGCTGATAGCATATTTTAGTGAGAAGCTGAATGAAGTGAAATTGAAATAATCCATGTATGATAAGGAGTTTTATGCTATCATACAAGCATTAAAGAAATGGAGGCATTACTTGATACCCAAAGAATTTGTATTGTACAGTGACAATCATGCACTGCAGTTTGTGACTCAACAGGAGAAGTTGAATCAGAAACATGTAAAATGGGTTGAGTATATGCAGAATTTCACATTTGTKATTAAACATATTTYTGGTACTGCTAACAAAKTTGWTGATGCTTTGAGCAGGAAGTGTTTGTTGTTGCAGGAGTTCAGAGTCCGCACTTTAGGTTTTGATGATCTCAGGAATATGTACGCAGATGATCCAGATTTTCAGGAAGCGTATGAAGCAGCTGAGAATCCAGTTCTCAGAGACAGAAGCCCATGGATAGAATACATGATCCAGGAAGGATTGTTGTTCACAGGCAATCAACTGTGTATTCCGAAATGCTCCATGAGGGAGAATCTATTGAAGGAGAAACACAGTGGTGGATTGGTAGGACATTTCGGTCATGACAAAACATTCGTGAAATTGAATGAGTCATATTTTTGGTCAGGAATGTGAGCGGATGTCAAAATATTTGTAGACAGATGCAAAATTTTCCAGCATTCGAAGGGAAGAAAGAAGAATGTGGGTTTTTATCAACCGTTGCCCATACCAGAAAGGTCGTGGGATGCGATAAGCATGGATTTTGTATTGGGCTTGCCAAGGACACAAAGAGGTGTTGATTCAATCTTTGTGGTAGTGGATAGGTTTTCCAAGATGTCACACTTCATCCCATGTCAGAAGACCAGTGATGCAACTCACATTGCAAATCTGTTCTTCAAAGAGGTCATTCGACTTCATGGGTTACCGAAAAGTATAGTTTCGGACAGAGACACGAAATTCATAGGGCATTTTTGGAGGACCTTATGGAAGAAGATGGAGACTAATTTGATGTTTAGTTCAGCTTATCATCCTCAGATGGATGGACAGACGGAAGTGGTCAACAGAAGTCTAGGAGACTTGCTGAGAAGCTTGGTGACAGAGCACCAGAGGAGTTGGGACAATATATTACCACAAGCAGAATTTGTGTACAATGACTCAGTGAATCGGAACATAGGCTAGAGTCCATTTTAGGTTGTTTATGGCATGCAGCTGAGGGGAATTTCTGAACTGAGAGAATCAAGATAGACTTCTACTAGGAGCGCTAGTGCAGAGGAATTTGCTGAGGCGATGAAGGAACTTCACAGCCAGGTGAAGGAGCGGTTGCAGAATTCAAGGTAGGAATACAAGCGCAGAGCAGATCAACATCAGAGACAACTTCAATTCGAGGTAGGTGATCTGGTTCTAGCACATTTGAGGAAAGAAAGGTTCCCGAGAGGAGCATACAATAAGCTTAAGATGAAGAAAATTGGGTCATGCAAGGTCTTGAGAAAATTTGGGGACAATGCTTATGAGATTGAACTACCCGATGGGATCGGAATTTATCAGATATTCAATGTCTCAGATTTGTACCCATACAGAGCTGGAGAAGTAGAGATTGGAGATGAGCAGCCAGCAATCCAATGGATGAAGCAAATGCCAGTTACAGAGAATCCATAGATGGAATGCATACTGGACAAGAGAGTGAGTAAGAGGACCAGGCGAAAACAATATTTTGAGTATCTAGTCAAGTGGAAGAACCATCCAGTTGAAGATGCCAGCTGGGAGACTGAAGCTGAGATACAGAAGCATGGAAATACCATGCAGGATCTCATGGACAGGAGCCCATGAAAGTTTTCAAGTGAGGGAGTATGATGCAGGAGCATCGCCAACACATCAAGCGAGCCAGCGCGGAAGCAGAGGACAACTGGACAAGCTAGCACAAATTTTGAAAACATTTTGGAATTGTTGTGCAAATCTTAAATGAGCCATTAAGATGAGGTGCATTTTTATATTGTAAATGGACCTTGAGCGAATAGCTCTCATCCTTAGTAGGTAGATGACATTTAAAATAGTTAATGTAAAGTAGATAGAATTTAATTCTAGACTAGACAGTTGTAGAGCGCAAGAGGGAAACAGGATATAGACACCCTCATTGTGCATTGTAACATTATTCAGAAGCATTTGGAGCAAGAAGAAGTATAGAGTTGTGTAAAAACACCCATGTACAGACATTTGAATTAATAGAAAGATTTGATTCAAATTCATGGTTTGTGTTGTTCTCTGTGTATTGGTGCTGAATGATAGGCTCATGAACATTTGCTTCCTGTTATACATTTGCTTTTATATGTTGTGTATGTGATTTCATGTATGAATTGAAGTCTAAGAGGGATATGGAATGAGTTTCAATTGTTTCTCTATTTGAGCTAGAGAATTCCTGCAAGGAGTGCAGTTGAAGTGTCCGCAAGGAGTGCATTGACAGAGGGTTCAGATAGAGATAGTTTTTGTTCTCATTTATCCAGAAGTGCAGTTGGGCACAGGAGCCATGCAAGGAGTGCGCGGGCTAGGTAAAAGTATCAGGGTTGCGAACCTGAGTGAAGCATTTGACAGACTGCTACTATAGGTGTGCGTAGAGTCAAGTGACTTCAACACTTCGACATTGTTGAAGGTTTGCTGCAAGGAGTGCATGCAAGAGTTTTCTTGAAGGACTTGAGGTAATGGGGAAAAGATCAGGAGGGATAGGACCTTCGAATTTGTTGAAGGACAACATAGAAAAGTTGTGCCTTGAAGGTTGGAAAGAAGCGTCGCAAGTTTGCACACAAGTGGATAAGTTCTATGGAAGAACACTTAGTCATTTTGTGGATTGCATAAGGAAGAACGGATGGTCGATATCTTCCAGGGAAAATCAGCGAATCACTGTGAGCCGTTGGATCTCGCAGGGGTGCAGGGGGATACTACAGATATTCCCATAGTGTTTAAAGCTTAGAAGGGGCAGATTCATTGATCCAAGCCAGCCAGGGGCGTTGGATTATTCGCGAAATCGCCTATCGGGATTTTATAAGAAAGGAATCAAAGATTTGGTAATGGGAGTCACGAAATCACAATACGCGATATCCCAACAGCTACAAGTACAGTGTGGGGCCACAGGAGTTGGTGGTGGACAGGTAGCACGCTGTATTGGGGTTCGGGAAAAGTAAATTCCTGAAACATTGGACATCAGGATTCGCGATCCCGCGAAGTCTGAAATCTCGACGAGGTGACGGGACCATTGAAAAGTCAAAGCCGCAAGCTCATCAGAGTTTTGGCATATTGGGACTCGGGAGTCAGAGAACCGATTTTCTCGACACCGCGAGTGCCGAGATCCTGATAGAGAAAGTCCTAACAAAGGAACGGAAGGGTCAACGTTGAGTCATATCGGGTCTCGGAGATTCTAGAGTCCTATGCTCGATCACTGACCTCACAAGATTGTGAATTCTGATTCCCCAATAAGTAAAGAGAGGGGGATTCGCGCAAAGAGATCTGTGGGTGCAGATTTCCTGATAGGGAAATAGAAGGACCGGTTAGTGTTCTTCGGGCTGAGGAAAGAGAAGATCCTGTGAGCAGGCGTGCCTACGGGTGCGACACTGCGTCAAGCATTGCTTATGTGTCTTGGAAGTCCTAACCTTGTAGGGTAGGTTGGGCAGGTAGTCATTTAATATTCAGTGACATGGTTGATCATTATTTAATATTTTTCTTCAATTGATGGTGATTGTTGAACTATGTCACTACTTATATTTATGTGTTGATCATGTGTCGCTATTATGCATTGGCTTGTGTCGTTATTGATTATGATGATGTGTCACTTTTAATTATAATTTCGTGTGATTATGTGTTGCTATGAATTATGTGATGACGTTAATTTTCCTAATGCAAAAGAAAAAAATATATAAAGAAATATATATATATATATATATATATATATATATATATATATAGAGAGAGAGAGAGAGAGAGAGAGAGAGAGAGAGAGAGAGAGATAATTACCTTTGTACATCTCTATTCATTGTCGTAATGGAGGGGTCATCACATTTTCCCTAGCAATATATATACAAAATTATGGCCCCTTTCTGTTATTCAATGGCTAGCTATATGTTCATAGATTTAGAATGTGGTTGTTTTCAATGATTTCATGGAAAACATTATATTTTATGATGCATTATGATGATATATGATATTATTAGATGTTATGGTGCTTTAATTTCCTCATCTTTATTTTAAATAAACACATGTTTCGATAATGAGAGGTAGTTATACGAGGAAATGTTATAAATAAGGAAAAGAATAGGGCATATTTATTAGGAGTTATAAGGTGACTAAAATCTTCAAGAGGCCATGACCCTTTTAAGTTACATGTTCATAACTTGGTTGGTATGGTGATCCCATGAAATATTATGTGTTTTTCTTAAAAAACAATTAAGCTGGGAGACAATTTTTATTTTGTTTTTAAATCCTTTACTCCTCATATGTAACCGTTATGGACCAAATTCCCCAAATAACATAAGAATAGAAAGAACAACTCCCTGCATGCCTTGATAAAGATATAGAGTCAATGAATAAAAAAACACTCTTTGACAGTTAAATGATGTTGATTTCAAGGGAATATGATAGCAAATTTGTATTGGAACTACTGGAGGGACATCATTTTACGGATTGAAATATGGGGTCCATTTTTTCAATTCCATTCCCCTTTCTCCTACAATGTAAGCACCACTATAGAATATCATATCTCTCTCTGTAAGTTCAAAGAGGAAGGAAAAAAAACCCTGACCACAAAAGAAGTGGTTTAGGATTCCTTTGATTAGGGGCTTCTAGTATTTTTTTATCCATGCACATACAGGTCTGGGGATGACCATATCCCAATGAAATTCCCAACTAACCCACAATTACCTAAAGTTAAGGCCTTTCACCAGGATGAGGTCGAAGGCAATTTAGCCTTCAACATTTCTTCCAACTTATTCAAAAAACATGAAGGCTAGGACTTAGAGTTTTTTACTAAGGAAAAAACCATGGATTGAAAATATATAGCTTCTGTTGATACTATGGTAGCTTCGGGAGGTATTTACCTCCACGTGTAAAACTAATGAGAATAGAATACTATGGGGATGATGCAGGAGCATCGCTCACTCATCAAGCGAGCCAACGCGTGGAGACGAAAGAGACAGCTAGATAGCGCCAACATCCAATTTTGAATACTTTGGAAAGTTGGTGCGCCGCTCTTTTATGAAGCATTCATAAAGAAGCGCACTTGTAATGTATTATAGATAGGAAGGCATTTATTAGAATTAATGCTGGTAGATAAGAATTCATTGTAGATTTGATAGTTGTAGAACTTGAGAGGGAAAACAGAATATAGGCACCCTCCTTGCACATTGTAACATTTTATTATTCAGCATTCATACAGGAGCAAGGAGAGTAGAGCAGAGAGCTTGTGAAGAATCCCCATGTATAGATATTGAATTAATAGGAAAGCTTTGATTCAATTACATGGCTGTGATTATTCTCTGTGCGTTGTTGATATTATGCTGTTGCATATTTTCTTCTTGTTATGCCTTTGTTTTATATGCTGTGTATGTGGTTTCATGGTAGATTCAAACTCTGTGAAAGAGGCAAGAACAAGTTTCAATTTGTTTCTTTGTTCGAGCCAGGAAATTCCTGCATAGAGTGCAGTTGAATTCCTCCGCATAGAGTGCGTTGAGGGGGCTCTACAGTTAAACTCTTATTCTCCTCTGCCGGAATTGTGTTGGGTTATTCGAGCCGTGCAGGAGAAGTGCAGATCAGATTCGAAGTCTCAGAGGCGAGTCTAAGAAAGGGAAGATAGGACTGCTGTTGGCAGGAGTGCATAGGGCCTGGACGACTTCAACCCTTTGAGAGTTGTTGGAGGTTGAGCGTAGGGAACGTGTGAAGAGGTCTCTGAAGGGGTCAGAGTGGATAAAGCTCAGGAGGGATAGTTCCGTTGAGAGCATAGTGGAACAGGTTCCGGAGGGATTCGAACTGAGAGAGGCCGTGGGCGGAAGAAATTCAAGAGGAAGAGAATCGATGACTTGAATTTCCTGTGGAGATTTGCAAAATCTCATTGATCATTGGATCGTGGACAAGTTGCGCGAAGGTTAGCCCTTTTGAGCAGGAGGCAAGGATCAACGCCATCAGGGATCGACGTTCGGAGTTTGATGAGGCAAGGTGGAGACTCATCGAAATTGTGAGTGGCGATTCCCCGAAATCATTGGAGTTGTCGATCGGCATGAGACACATGGCCGTAGATCCCAGAGAGTCAGGATTCGACGTTCGGGGCTTTAAACACCAAGGAACGCTTGCATCATGGATTCACGAACCGCAAAATATCGAGGTGACATGGCAGCGTGGGACCACGGGAACGAGTGAAGGACAGGTGGCTTCACATCGGAAGATCGGTACCTCGGGGATCAGGGGTTTGTGTTGCATGAGCCACGCGACAGTGTAACTGTCGATTTCTCGATAGGGAAATCCCCGACGGGTGAAAGGCATTGACCATTGACCATCGGCATTCGAGATTCAGAGTTTTGAATTGCACGAGGAGTTCACACAGGGTTCATGATAGCACGAACGCCGATTTTCCAATTCGCGAAGGGGAGATCATCGAGAAGTGTCCTATGGGTGACGAGAACTCCCGAGAGGAGTTGGAAGAGCTATTGACTCTTCGGGCTGTGTAAAGGAAGGTCTTGGTGGGAGAAACAGCCGCCGAGGGCCAGTTGCACCAAGTGGTATCAGAGCGGGAGTTGGAGTTCTCTTTGTTTAGGTAGCAGAGAGAAGCGGAATTACACCATGCCGCCAAGGAGAGAAAGGAAGTCACCTGATCGGGAAGATAGGGATGCCCGAAGGAGAGGCAGGCAGGCAGAAAATCCAGAAATGGAACGTCAAATACGAGATCTCAGGGTGAGACTCAAAGAGATGGAGACCACTCAAAGGCATGGAGTCGACGCAGGAGAGTTCAACGATTCTGAAGTGGAAGAAGAACCTAGACATGATGAAGGAGAGGTCTCAGCAGAAGATGCCTCAACATAGAGTTTGATCAGAGCCATTGTGAGGATGAGCTCAAAGACAAAAATGGACATTCCCGTCTATGAGGGGAGTCTAAACGCAGAAGAGTTGCTGGACTGGATCCGAGCACTCGACACCTACTTCGATTATGAAGATATCGAAGAGGACAAGAAGGTGAGGCATGCTATCATGAAGTTCAAGGGACATGCAGCCTTATGGTGGGACGAGCTGCAGGCAGACAAACACTGCAAAGGAAAACAAAATATCAAGAGCTAGGATAGGATGATCGCTAATATGAAAGCAAATTTCATCCCCAGAGACTACCAGATTACTCTGTTCAGGCGGATGCAGAACCTGAGATAGAAATTGATGATGGTGAAGGAGTACACCAAGGAGTTCTACAGGCTCAACATCAGAGCGAGTCATCGGGAGAGTGATGACGAAAAGGTGGCGAGATGCCTGAATGGTCTGAGGTATGACATTCAGGATGAATTGAGCATGGTTACCATCCGAACAGTTGAGGATGTGTACCAAATGGCTCTAAAAGCCGAGGAGAAGCTAAGCTGCAAGCAGGGACAGTGAGGGCGAGGCAGAAGCCATCCTAGAGGCAAGACAATTGCCCAAGACAGAACACAGAAGCCCAAGAAGGATTGGAAGAGGCCTTAGGGAAAAGATGAAAGAGGTGGAACCTCACAACAGAGGCAACAATATGTTGAGTCGAGGAGGCAACAACCTTATCAACAAGGGGATTATGCTGACACCAATGCATTTCCTCATACCCGAGGTAGAGGAAGAGGCCGTGGAGGAGTCATCACATGTTTTACATGTGGAAAAGACAGACACAAAGCCGTTGACTGTCCAAACAGGAAGATGGATAGAGGAAAAGCTCACGTCACTGAGGCGCAGAGGCATGATGTGGAGGATGAGGACACTGGAAGTGGGAAATCACTAACAGTGCATAAGGTCCTTCTAAAACCCGAGAAAGAGGTGGAGGACAAAGCTCAAAGATGCAGACTGTTCAGAACGACTTGCAAGACCAAGGGCTGGAAGTGCAAGGTCATAGTGGACAGCGGAAGCACAGACAATCTCGTTTCAACCGAGATGGTGGAGAAATTGGCGCTGGAGACAACTAAGCACCCAAGCCCATACAAAGTGTCATGGCTACAGAAAGGACACCAGGTAAGTGTTACAAAACAATGCTTGGTTAATTTTAAAATGGGTGAATATAAAGATAAAATCCTGTGTGATGTCATTCCCATGGATGTCTGTCATGTATTGCTGAGAAGACCATGGCAGTATGACAGAAATGTTGTTCATGATGGGAGGATGAACACCTATACCTTGGAGAAGGATGGGAAAACACACACACTGCTTCCGATAAAAGATAAGGAGGTGAAGTCGGAAGTTAGCAGCACAATACTTCTCATGAGTGGGAAAGAGCTTCTCACAGAGCTGGAGAAGAATGAAGATCCACAATTCTTTGTTGTCAGGAAACCGAGAATTGTCCTGACAAGCACAAGAGTGGACGACTTGCCGGAAGAGATTCAACAACTGCTGGGAGAGTTCGCTGATATCATCGTGGACGAACTACCTCGTTTGTTGCCACCGACGCAGAGTGTGAGTCACCATATTGACCTCATTCTAGGAGCTAGTTTGACGAATAAGGCAGTGTACAGGTTGACACCTCAAGAGAACGAGGAAGTCAAAAGGCAGGTACAGGATCTGTTGGACAAAGGACTGGTGAGAGAGAGTCTTAGTCCGTGTGTTGTTTCGACAGTACTGAGCCCAAAGAAGGATGGAGGCTGGAGGATGTGTACAGACTCCAGGGCGATAAACAAAATCACCATCAGGTACAGATTTCCACTGCCGAGAATGGACGACTTGATGGATTGCCTGAGTGGGGAAAATTATTTTTCGAAGATAGATCTCAAGAGAGGATATCATCAGATCTGGATGAGAGAGGGAGATGAATGGAAGATAGCATTCAAGACAAACGAGGGTTTGTACGAATGGCTGGTCATGCCATTTGGGTTGACAAACGCGCCAAGAACATTTATGAGGCTGATGAATGAAGTACTGCGGGAGTTCATCGGTAAATTTGTGGTCATGTATTTGGACGACATTCTGATTTTCAGCAAGACCAAGGCTGAACACTTGAGACATTTGGCCACGGTGATGAGAAGGCTATAGCAGGAGAAGCTACTGATAAATTTGAAGAAATTCTCGTTCATGCAGACAAAACTCATTTATTTGGGTTTTGTAATCTCGGCGAATGAATTGAAGATGGATCCTGAAAAGGTGGAAGTGATCAGGAATTGGCCATTGCTGAGAAATGTTTTTGAGGTAAGAAGTTTTCATGGTTTAGCTAGTTTCTACAGGAAGTTCATTCGAAACTTTAGTGGAATTAGCGCCGCAATGATGGACACTATGAAAAAGCGGCATAAAGTTTTTCAGTGGACAACAGAGGCTGAAAGGAGCTTCAATCTGTTGAAGTGAAAGATTACCGAGCAACCAGTGTTGGTGTTGCTAGATTTTCAAAAGACCTTCCAGGTGAAGTGTGACGCCAGTGGGTATGCTGTTGGAGGGGTCTTGAGTCAGGATGACAGACCTGTAGCATATTATAGTGAGAAGCTCGATGATGCCAAGATGAAATACTCCACATACGATAAGGAGTTCTATGCCATTATACAGGCATTGAAGAAGTGGAGGCATTACTTAATACCCAAGGAATTTGTGTTGTACAGTGATAATCATGCACTGCAATTCATGAGTCAACAGGAGAATTTGAATCAGAAGCATGCGAAGTGGGTAGAATACATGCATAATTTCACATTCGTGATCAAGCACATTTCGGGAACTGCTAACAAGGTGGCCGATGCCTTAAGCAAGAAATGTTTATTGCTACAGGAATTCAGGGTCAAGACATTGGGTTTTGAAAACCTGAAAGATATGTATGTAGGAGACGCAGAATTCGGAGAAGCGTATGAGGTAGCTAAGAACACAGTTCTCAGGGATCGAACTCCATGGATTGATTATATGATCCAGGATCGATTGTTGTTTAAGGGCAATCAACTATGCATTCTAGATTGCTCTATGAGAGAGAATTTGGTGAAGGAAAAGCACAGCGGAGGCTTAGCAGGTCATTTTGGGCATGACAAAACATTCACCAAGCTGAGCGAATCGTATTTTTGGCCAGGCATGCGTGCAGAAGTAAAAATATTTGTTGACAAGTGCAAGATTTGTCAACATACGAAGGGTCGAAAGCAGAACACAGGGTTTTATCAGCCGTTGCCCGTACCTGAGAGGCCATGGGAAGCCATAAGCATGGACTTTGTGTTGGGATTGCCGAGAACACAACGAGGAGTGGATTCCATCTTTGTCATGGTGGACAGGTTTTCTAAAATGGCACATTTCATTCCGTGTCATAAGACCAGCGATGCAACCCACATCGCGAACTTGTTTTTTAAGGAAATTGTGAGATTGCATGGATTGCCGAGAAGCATAGTCTCGAATCGGGATACAAAGTTCATAGGTCATTTTTGGAGGATGCTATGGAAGAAGCTGGGGACTGACTTGGCATTTAGTTCTTCTTACCATCCGCAGACAGATGGGCAGACCGAGGTGGTCAATAGAAGCCTGGGGGATTTATTGAGAAGCCTGGTGACAGAGCATCACAACAGTTGGGACTAGATTTTTCCGCAAGCAGAGTTCGTGTACAATGATTCTGTGAATCGGAGTATAGGTAGAAGTCCATTCCAGATTTTGTATGGGACACAGCCGAGGGGATTTTTTGAGCTCAGGGAGTCAGAACAGGCTGAAACTAGCAGCGCGAGAGCTGAAGAGTTCGCTGAGGCAATGCAGGAACTTCACACGCAGGTGAAGCAGCGACTGCAAAAGGCGAATCAGGAATATAAGCGCAGAGCCGATTAGAGGAAAAGACAGCTTCAGTTTGAAGTTGGAGAAATGGTTATGGCACACTTAAGGAAGGAAAGGTTTCCAAAGGAAACATACAACAAGCTCAAGATGAAGAAGATCGGACCGTGCAGAGTCTTGAAGAAGTTCGGAGAAAATGCATATGAGCTTGAGTTACTAGAGGGCATCGGGATATCTCCGATTTTCAATGTTTCAGATTTATACCGTTACAGGGATGTAGAAGCAGGCACTGGAACTGAGGAACCAGTAGTCCAGTGGCAGAAGCAATTGCTAGTTGCACAGAAACCTCAGATGGAGTGCATACTAGATAAGAAAGTAGGCAGAAAGACCAGAAGAAAGCAGTATTTTGAATACCTGGTGAAGTGGAAGAATCACCCAGTGGAGGATGCCAGCTGGGAAACAGAGGCAGAAATTCAGAAGCATGGGCACACCGTGCAGGAGCTCATGGACAGGAGCCCATGAATATTTTCAAGCCGAGGAGTATGATGCAAAAGCATCGCTCACTCATCAAGCGAGCCAATACCTGGAGGCGAAAGAGATAGCTGGATAGTGCCAGCATCCAATTTTGAATACTTTGGAAAGTTGGTGCGCCGCTCTTTTATGAAGCATTCATAAAGAAGTGCACTTGTAATGTATTATAGATAGGAAGGCATTTATTAGAATTAATGCTGGTAGATAAGAATTCATTGTAGATTTGATAGTTGTAGAACTCGAGAGGGAAAACAGAATATAGGCACCCTCCTTGTACATTGTAACATTTTATTATTCAGCATTCATACAGGAGCAAGGAGAGCAGAGCAGAGAGCTTGTGAAGAATCCCCATGTACAGATATTGAATTAATAGGAAAGCTTTGATTCAATTACATGGTTGTGATTATTCTCTGTGCGTTGTTGATATTATGCTGTTGCATATTTGCTTCTTGTTATGCCTTTGTTTTATATGTTGTGTATGTGGTTTCATGGTAGATTCGAACTCTGTGAGAGAGGCGATAATAAGTTTCAATTTGTTTCTCTGTTCGAGCCTGGAGATTCCTGCATAGAGTGCAGTTGAATTCCTCCGCATAGAGTGCGTTGAGGGGGATCTACAGTTAAACTCTTATTCTCCTCTGCCGGAATTGTGTTGGGTTATTCGAGCCATGCAGGAGAAGTGCAGGTCCGATTCGAAGTCTCAGAGGCGAGTCTGAGATAGGGAAGATAGGACTACTGTTGGCAGGAGTGCACAGGGCCTAGATGACTTCAACCCTTTGAGAGTTGTTGGAGGTTGAGCGTAGGGAATGTGCGAAGAGGTCTCTGAAGGGGTCAGAGTGGATAAAGTTCAAGAGGGATAGTTTCGTTGAGAGCACAGTGGAACAGGTTCTGGAGGGATTCGAATTGAGAGAGGCTGTGGGTGGAAGAAATTCAAGAGGAAGAGAATCGACGACTTGAATTTCCTGTGGAGATTTGTGAAATCTCGTTGATCGTTGGATCATGGACAAGTTGCGTGAAGCTTAGCCCTTTTGAGCAGGAGGCAAGGATCAATGCCATCGGGGATCGGCATTTGGAGTTTGACGAGGCAAGGTGCAGACTCATCGAAATACCGAGTGGTGATTCCCCGAAATAATTGGAGCCGTTGATCGGCACGAGACATGTGGTCGCAGATCCCAGAGAGTCGGGATTCGGCATTCGGGGCTTTAAACACCAAGGAATGCTTGCATCGTGGATTCACTATCCGTGAAATCCCGAGGTGACGTGGCAGCATGGGATCACGGGAATGAGTGAAGGACAGGTGGCTTCACATCGGAAGATCGGTACCTCGGGGATCGGGGGTTTGTGTTGCATGAGCCACGCGACAGTGTAACTGCCGATTTCTCGATAGGGAAATCCCCGACGAGTGAAAGGCGTTGACCATTGACCATCGACATTCGGGATTCGGAGTTTTGAATTGCACGAGGAGTGCACACAGGGTTTTCGATAGCGCGAATGCCGATTTCCCGATTCGCGAAGGGGAGATCGCCGAGAAGTGTCCTGTGGGTGACAAGAACTCTCGAGAGGAGTTGGAAGAGCTATTGACTGTTTGAGCTGTGTAAAGGAAGGTCCTGGTGGGAGCAACAGCCGCCGAGGGCCAGTTGCACCAGAGGAGCAAGAGAAACCCTAATGAGTTGGCTAATAACCTTAGAAGACTTGTCGGCTCAAGAAGATAATTTATATTAGGTTATTATCCTCCAAGAGAAGAAGTCGGCCAGAAGAAATAATAATATATTGAACAAACAGATACCCAGAATGAGAAGTCGACTCTGGCAGTTAGCCAGAATTACTATAAATACAAGAGGCTAGTTCTCATTGTGGTAGGCATTCTCAGAATTGCAGAGAAGCACTTGTCTGCACTGCAGTTGCCTAGTTTATGTGCAAGTTTGGAGGAGAGTTGCTATTGCAGCTAGTAGTTATGCTTGGACTATCTCTTGGCTAGGGTTTGGAACATCTGATCAACTCTTGTTGGTGCGCTATCCTTGGGGAAAGGTGCGCTACCCTTTGTTTGGCTATCTAGCCTAGGGTTTGCTTCCGAAGTGATTCTCTGTCAAGGTTAAGGTGCTCGGAGGGTGGCTTCAGCCTATGGTTTGGTGAAAATAGAGATATTGTCAATGGAAAAATGAGCACATCCATTATATTATAATAGGTTATGGGCCCACACCTCCTTCATTCAATCTAACCATTGGAAGGAAACATATCCGTAAGGATATTAAGCTTGTTGAAGAACTGCAGCTAGGGTTTCTAGGAGGAAAAATCACCATAGCATTGCCTCCAGGGTTACTAGTTGGTGCAGTTACAGAAACCCTAATCCTCTTGTTGAGGCACCTTAAGTGAATGGATTGACCTAATCTTCATATAGATCAGTGTGCCTTAGCTTAGTGCATCTCCTCGTACTCTCAGCAAGCCAAAACGTCAAGTTTTAAGTTTTCGGTCAGATCTAGGCTTTGATCAAGTCAAAGCAGCCATGACTTACTCAATGAAGTCAGAGAACAAGTTAGATGGATCTTATAACTTCAGAGCATGGAAGATAAGGATTGACCTCATCCTTTCCAAGAATAAAGTGATGGATATCGTGAAAGGAAAGATCGTGAAGCCATAGTTTGAAGAAGGGAAAGAGAAGGAACCACAGAATGTTGCAGTCATGGAGAAGTTCAAAGACAGTGACATCAATTCTATGAGTATCATAGTGGAATACATAATAGATCACTTGATACCGTACATCTCCCATCTTGACTCATAGAAGAATATGTACAATTCCCTAACAAACCTCTTCTCAGTCAGAAACATTGGACAAGTAATGAGTCTGAAGAATGAGCTCCATGACATGAAGATGAATGATGATGACAACATAACATCATACCTTGTTCAAAACTCTCAGTTAAGAGATCAACTACAAGCTATTGAAGAGATCATCTCAGAGAAGGAATTGACAAACATAGTACTCAATGGTCTTCCCAAGACATGGGATGCATTTTCCGCAAGCATGAACACAACGAAAGAGTATCCTACATTTGAAGAACTTTGGACTTGCTATGCTCAAGAAGAATATAGGATCAATGCAAAAGAGAAACCCCAAAAGAAGTACGCTGATCAAGCCTTCACAACAAGGTTCAAGAACTTCAGGAACAAAAGGAAGTTTGGTTCAAGGTGGAAGCCAAATCTAGTGAAAGATATTTCAAAAGTACAATGCTTCAACTGTTAAATGTATGGTCACTACAAGAATCATTGTCCCGATCTAAAGAAAAGGAAGGAGAAACATGAAGCATCAGTTTCCAAAGAAAAGGGACCTAGAAAAAAGACAAAGCAGGATGAAAGAGACTTTTTCTTCTGAAGGTAACAATAATCTTCTTAGTTCTTGTACATATCTTATTTGAATAGTCTCTATACATATCTTGTATATATATATCTTAGAAGATAATATGTTCCAAGAAGAACTATACTCATGGAAGAACAACAAGATAAGGATTGCTATCATTATACAAGTCAGGATGAAATACATAAATCAAATCATGTGGAAGTTATTACAAGAGACTTAGAAGAAGCAAGACAGAAAGAAGTCAACAACTAAGAGGAAATTGGAGAAAGACTTATAACACCTTGTAGAAGAAAACAAGGATGCAGACGGAACAGTGGACTCTCCTAGATGGAGGGAGACGATTATACATTACCAAGAGAATGCATGAAGCAAGGATTAGGAGGGAGATAATCCAATGATCCATTGAAAATGATGAATTATATATATATATGGTAGCAACCATGAAAGGTAGTATGTGTTCAGTTCGACCCTAGAAGAAGACTTCTTCCAACAGAAGCCTTAAAGTATTCCTACTTTTCCATTCACATATGTGATCTTATGATGAAAGAAAGAAATGGAATCTTTGGGGCATGGAATCTATAAGAAACTCCATGGACCCAAGAGCTAAAGAAAAACATGAGGAAGAACATGAAGATTCCAATAATGAAAGAGAAGCCAGAACAACTAGTCATTGTATCGAGAATCACAAGATTACCAGCCTGATATGAACTCACTAAAATCAATCAAGAAAAGGAACCGAAAGTCGTGATGAAGAACAGTGTATGGAAGACTTATGAATAAAAGAATTAGAAGATCTACAACTAGAGGTTCTCCCAGATGGAGGGAGAAGACTATGATGATTACCTGTTCCAGTAAACCAGACATATCTCTACATGAGCCAGTATATCATCCGCAGTATCCATGGATTGGATCATACATACAAAGTAACCTCAAGGTTTTGAGGTATATCATAAAGAGACCTTTGTATGCAGATGAAAGAAGACAATGTGGTGGAGAACCTCCAGTACACAGCAGAAGTGTGGTGAAGATTCTCTATAACAGAGATATTATATCAGAATGATTACTCAGTAGATCAGATCTCATGATGACAAAAGAAGTGCCACATGGATATGTTCTAGTGTTCCAACAATGATGTACCTTATTGATCAGAGCTACATGAAGCCTTCAGAGAAAACTAGTGCTCCAGAACAAATTACATTTGAAATCAAGCATTACATTATCCATGATGAAGTTCAGAAAGGAGAAAGAGGTTCTCCATTACATACCTCCACAGATGAGTAGATAAGAAGACATTTTGGTAAAGCTTCCATCCAAAATGAAAGAGTTTGTGTACTCAAGCTAGAGCTCGTGGAGATAAATTCCTATTGAAAAAGGAAGAGATGACTCCGAGGTTGGGAGGGAGCACTGATATGTATTGATTTATGGACAGTCATTTTTCATTTCGAAAAATGGTCCAGGATGAGCAGTTTCCTTTCCAGTTTGGAAAGTGGATTGAGATTTCTAACGGACAACGATTTCCCATTGTGGTTAACATGGGAAATGGTCCAGATTGTTGATGTATCATAGACAATGACTTCCCATTGTGGTTAACATGGGGAGTGGTCTAGGGCAGTCTCTCTTCTTAAGGGTTACTCAAGAAGACTGGCTTGCCTTGTCGGACAATGATTTCTCATTGTGGTTAACATGAGGAATGGTCTGTTTTGGAGGTTGATACAATATATTATTTTCCTCTTGTGGTTAATAGAGGAAATGGTCTGGACAGTCATTCCTTAGGGTTTATACATTCTCTCCAGGGTGCACTTTGATTAGTGTAGGAGGAATGGCCCAAGGTGGGGAATGATCCAGGCTCAACAATCAGGGACAGACATTCCTTAGGGTTTATACATTCTCTCCAGGGTGCACTTTGATTAGTGTAGGAGGAATGGACCAGGGTGGGGAATGGTCCATACTCAACAATCAGGGATAGGCATTCCTTAAGGTTTATACATTATCTCCAGGGTGCACTTTGATTAGTGTAGGAAGAATGGCCCAGGGTGGGGAATGGTCCAGGTTCAAAAATCAGGATAGTTATTCTTCCTTGCTTGAGAAGAATAGTCTAGACAGATCATCATTAATGTTTTACCTTTTGAGGGAAGATATTCTTTCAGATCTCATAGATGTGAATGAAAGATTGGCCCAGATGATTCAATTTATATCATAACATTGTTTATGTGCAGGTTGATATCAGATGATTGTTATGAAGACTGCATGACAGTAGATGTATACTATTGTGGTGGATGTGTTCCACTATTTGTGACTATACGTTACTAATCAAGTACTTTTGTGCTACTTGGTGCAGTAGTGTACCACTAGATTGCAGTTATGTACTACTATGGATAGACACAGTCGTGTTCTATTTTGTTTTGATTGCCTTGAAGACTATCTACAATATTGGAAATGATTATCATTTAAATGGATAATCAAAGGACAGAGATTTCCCAGACAGAAAATGGTCCAGAGCATTTACTCTTCTAGATTAAAAGAATGTCTCTTATATCACTCTGTGGAGTGAGCATCATGTCTGATTACTCAGATAGAGTATGGTTTCGAGAGATGATGTAGCTGATGATGATGATGGTGCTCATGATCTAGTCATGATCTAGTCTATATAACTATGTTGATGCTACAGGGTGAATGGTATGTTTTGTGCTCAAGACCATTATGTGTAATACCTCCCTAGCTAGGAGGGAGTGTTGATACTATGATAGCTATGGGAGGTATTTACCTCCACATGTAAACCTGATGAGAATAGAATACTCTGGGAAGCAAGAGAAACCCTAATGAGTTGGCTAATAACCCTAGAAGACTTGTCGGCGCAAGAAGATAATTTATATTAGGTTATTAGCCTCCAAGAGAAGAAGTCATCTAGAAGAAATAATAATATACTAAATAGACAGATACCCAGAATGAGAAGCCGGACCTGGCAGTTAGCCAGAATTACTATAAATACAGAAGGCCAGTTCTCATTCTGATAGGCATTCTCAGAATTGCAGAGCAGCACTTGTGCGCACTGCAGTTACCCAATTTCTGCACAAGTTTGGAGGAGAGCTGCTGTTGCAACTAGCAGTTATGCTTGGAATATCTCTTGGCTAGGTTTTGGAACATCTGATCAGATCTTGTTGGTGTGCTATCCTTGGGGAAAGGTGTGCTACCCTTTGTTTGGCTATCTAGCCTAGGGTTTGCTTCCTGAGTGATTCTCTGTCAAGGTTAAGGTTCTCAGAGGGTGGCTTCGGCCTATGGTTGGGTGACAATAGAGATATTGTCAATGGTAAAATGAGCACATCCATTATATTCTAACAAATTTTTATTGGGAGGGGGTTTAAAATCCCCCTCCCCACCCGCATATGCACCATCCATCACTCAAGTCCATGAATCACCAGTTGGGTTTCAAGGGAAGAACCAAAACATCAAAGATATTACATATTGTATTAGTCTTAATGACTATAAATTAGTGTTATTTTGAATTGATAGATACAAAATTATTCCTATGAACTTATGGGCACTTAATCATAATCAGAAAACCTTATCTTTCAGTTGTATTTATCATTTCTTAGTTTAGTTTGAATATTAAAATTGAAATACTTTAACACAATGTTATCATTAGCACACCATTGAAATATGGAAATACTGTCTGAAACACATAGAGTTAATTAATCACTTTGAATAGGGTGACGAGGTAACCATGTACATTAATATGTATGTATGTGGTCTCATGTTGAGTTCTAACTTCTATGAGTGGAAACAAGAATTAGTCGAATGTTTTTCATGTTTGTTACTAGATATTTGATTAGTAAACTAATATATAAACCTTATATTAAAGTATATACATTAATCATGTTCAAGGGTTATTGGATAATAAGTTTATGACAAAGAGGAAAAAAGTTATTTATTTGTAATAAATATTCAATTTTTTGATAGTGCATACTACTAGTAAATAGAGTTGATGTTTTACTCTTTAGATGTAATAGAATGTGATTTCATCCTTAGATAACTTAAGTTTTAACTATGATATTTTTAACCTCTTATTGCCATGCTAATTATTTAAATAGAATTAAATGTACTCTCAACCATGTCCTTCTAACTCTAACAAATAAATTTGGTGGTGACAAACCAATTTAATAGTAATGTTGGTTCCCTACCACCTTCCCTTAATTGGCATGCCTATACTACCTTATCCATCAAAATATCATCTTCTTATGCATCTAAATCTATCCCAGATACTTCGACTAGTTCAATTGGATGAAAATCATACATCACTGAAATGACTACTTCATCTACTAGCTTGCAAAATATAAACATAACCATCATTATCTTTATTCAAATTCCAAGCATGCATATGAAATATTCAATCAATAGAGAGTGCTTAAACAAGTGAAATAGGTGGTTCTTTGATTGGATCAAGGCATATTTATTGGAGAAACACCTTAGTGTAATAACTTGTTGGAACCGGGGCAAAAATATCTACAGGATAGGATGGTGCAATATTTTCCCTACAAAGAGAAAATGAACCCAATTTCAAGGTTAGGATGCAACATGGATGGTGCTTTTGGTCCAAGGCATGGTTTGGTCTAAAAACTAGTGATTTATCTTATTATCAATGTTTTTTGGGCTAAGAAGCCATATATATGTCCCTAAATTATAAGACATGCTTTGTAGATAAAAAAATATTCCCGAGGGTGGAATACAATCCAAATTTGAAGGAGTAGGTGTCAAAATGATGGCCCTTATGACCCAAGCATAATTTGATTGGTAGGATCTTGGTAGATTTTAAGACTCTTATCTCTGCAAGGATCCTACAAGAGTACTACTTCAATAAGGGGAGGTAGTCCACTACAAACCTCCCTTGGGTTTCAAAACATGGGTTTATCCAATATAATACAAGGTAGTATGCAATTATCACCACTACATTTAACCAATTAGAACAATGGTTCCTTATGTCTGGCTTATATGGTGCAATGGAGTGTAGTCTATAAGAACAATCTCTATGCCAAACCTCAAAATGGATAGTACCATATCTTGTTCATAAGACAATGATTCTTTGTATGTTGTATGTTGCCTAGAGCACCAAACATTAAAATGGACATCATATTGAACTCATGGACCATATATTCCCTATTTAGGACATGTGTGATGGATGAAGGCACCACACATGATGTCCATGATATTTTAGAGACAAATTTTATGACCTTAGACCCTATCTTTTGTCTTTCAACTATTACATGGGCATGAAGAGCCATCCCTAATGCACTAATCCTCAATATGGTGACCATATCTCATTTATAAGCTAAATATCCCCTATGTAGGGTCTATGTGGTGGTTCGGGTCACTACACATGACCCATGATCTTGATCGGTAATTAGTATGGCCTTAGACCCTAGGCTAAGGACTAGGCCCAAAGAAACATCGACCCTGATGTCAGAAATCTCAAAATGGCCACCATATCCCACTTACAAGACAAAAATTTCCCATATAGGCCTTGAATGTTGGACTATGGTCCAATGCATGGCTCATGAAACCTAAAGGAAAATGTCATGGACAATAGATCTTATATTTTGACTTTAGACCATGGACTAGGCCCAAAAAACCTTCCCTACTATGACATTTACTCTTAAAATGGGCACCACAACTTACTCATGTGCCAAAGATTCCCTATGTATGTCTTGTGAGGTGGGCGCTCAAGACACCATGCATGGTTTTTGAGCCCCAAAGACAAATTTTATGGTCTAATTTTCCCAAACTATGCCCTAATTTTCCCAAACTATGAATGGGTTAGGACTAGAGTCAAGCTCAACACCCGCTAATTCTACCAAGCCCATTCCCTTGAATGTGGTTTCTCTAGATAGTAGCTAGGGACAGTGGGAATATTGTTAATCCATTCATGTGTGTCACTAATTAGATGACGAGGCATCTGGATACCTTAAGAGAGTCATAGTTACTCCCGCCGTTTACCCGCGCTTGGTTTAATTTCTTCACTTTGACATGCAGAGCAATGGGAATAAATCACATTGCATCTTTAGAAGGTTTATGGGTTATGGATCGATGATTTATATGGTTAGGGGGTGTAGATTCAAGGTCTATATTAGGTGATTACTAACACATTAACCCCTATCCCCCTTGGACCTACTCGGTCTAATTAACACATGATTAACTATTTACCGGAGAGGATAATGGTCACGGACATGATGCATCGATTAGATGTGTGTGTAAGTAAATAGGTTAGGTGCATTGATGCTTATTTTTATAGGTGTGTTAGCATTTATGTTTATGGTTGTGTGGGATAGGTGTGTAGTAATTAGATTCATAAGTACCCCAAACCACCACACATGCCTTAAATTGGGAATCTTTACCTTACAAGTGAGATATGATCACCATTTCAAGTATTGTCACACCAATGATGGTTCTCAATGCCTATGCCATGGTCCAATGCCAAATTCCAAGGTCTTATGCCATGAAATTTGTATTTGGCACTCATGGGCCATGTGTGGCCCCACAATCCATTACATGTCATGCATAGAGAATATTTCACATGTAGAGATAAGGGCATAGTTTGGGAAACTTAGGCCACAACATTTGTTTTTGGGAATCACAAACCATGCCTCGGAATTAAATATATAATATATTAATTATTATAATATACATCAATTCTATAATATATAAATTATATATAGTTACAATATATATTATATATAATTATAATATATATTAATTATATATAATAAACCAAACCAAAAAAAAAACTTACATTTCAAACCTCCAACTTACATTTCATTAAACTTGCGCATGTGTGAGGAGAGAAAACAAGGAAACCACACAAGGGGCGATGAGGAGAATGAGATCTAGGGCACGACACCAGAGGAGACATAAGTCACAGAGAAGGATATTGTTAGAGGAGACATATGTCACAGAGAAGGAGATCTAGGGCATGCGAGGGAATACCAAAGAAGGAGATTTAGGGCACGAAACTAGAGGAGACATAAGTCACCGAGGGCGGAGGAGATCGAGCTAGAGGGAACACTATGAGCACACTTGATAATGGTGAGTGTTTTTTACCATAGTTCACTTTTCATTATTGTCCAAATTGATTTGGAAAACATTCATATTAAATCCAATGATACTTTTTGTATCCAAAACCATGGGTAATCCCAAAAGGGGAAATGACATACATTATGATGGACAAACTACACATGTCCCCAACCTCACATGTTGAAATTAGAATGATGGAATCAACTAGACTCGAGTTGATGATGTTTTCTCACCCGTGTTTGGGAGGGTGGTTTTTATCATGCATAATGGCCAGGCACAGTGAGAATTCTTCCATCATGTTAATGAATTTAGGAAGGATCTACTTCACCAATAATCTCAACCCCCTTAAGCATTCCATTTTGATCAATCTAAAGAAGGTCATCATGCCTTCCTTCCCAACATGATTTTTTTGCATTGAGATCCAACTTTTAAAAATATAGATCACACCAACCTAATTTTCTTATGGGAGAAGGAAGACAATAGTGGTAGAGAGAAATCCCCCCAAGGCACTATGTTATCCTAGACCAACAATGCTTAAAGGATTCCAAAAAACTAGTGGGTAGCTGGAATGTCCTCATCTATACCATTAGTTCTTCTCTTGAGTCGACTCTCAACAAGTAGTGAAGCTTGATGTGAGACTTACACATCTTTTCTTGTAGTAAATAGTTTGATAATGACGATGTGCTTGCGTTGTTAAGGGGATGTTTAGTGTTCATGTTGTCCAAAATTCCTATTAGAGGGAAATGAATGATCATATTCATTGTTCACTTCATCGTTTTTTTCTTGTAAATATGTTGCATTTTGAAGGTTAATTTGATCTTTTCTGTGTTAAGTGTGTGCTTATATTTCATCTCCAAAAACATATTGTGGGAATCTTCATCTTGAGATTGAAAGTGGTTATTCGGGAATTCTATGCGATTGATGACTTTGAAGGGGGTTTTGAAGGGGTTTTATCTCTCGTAGCCTGAGGATTTCATCTTCCCCTTTGGCATTTTTTTTCTCTTGATTGTGCGAATTCATGGACCATGGATGATTTTATAATGTTCAAGGCCTTTGTGCACTGAAAGTGGAAAAGTACATTATTCAAAATGACTATGAGTGATCAAGTTGTTGATTGCACGTTATAGGTGGTTGTGATTTGTTTTAAGGCCAAACTCCGATTTACCCTTTAGTTATAACTTCTCCTTAATTTAACCACATATCTGTAGGTTTCTCCCTTGCATGAAATCTCCAGAACCTCCATCTTAGTATGTATAAACTTGTGTATACCATTGTAGTTTTAGAACTCTATGCTGATTAGTTTCTTAAGTTTGTAGTAAAGATATGGAAGGTGTTGGTATAGTCCCATAGTTTTATCCTGACCCCAATGGAGCTGCAACCATTTGGTGTATTGGTCCCTGTAGCTCCCCAAATGGTAATATTAATAATTGAGGGCATCCACAAAATCCCCCCTATGTGTCTTCAAGATCCAGGTGGAATTGTGTTCTTCCTCTCACCGTTATGTAGGTGACACCCACCTAGAGATTCATAACCTTTACTAAGTTGGGAATCCACATGCATGAGTGCCCCTACAAATTTAGGTAGTTGCACCCTCTAATTATGCATCCAAAACTAAAGATATAAAAAATTTATTTAGAACTTTGAATATAGAAAAAAATGTTCAAAAATTGGAACTATGATGAGGATGGACTACTCACTAACAACACATGCACATGCGACTGAAGGTATAACCAAACAGGTACCTGTTGATGGGTCCTAAATCCATTTAGTTCAACAACAGGAACCAAACCTGCCACCAAGGACCAATTATACTCTACAACGTTTAATAGTTGAATGGTTCTCTAGATCTTGCGATCCGGCCAATTAATCGACGGGCTTTACATTTTCTTGTGAAGGCACCTCCTTCAGTTTGAAATTTCTCTTAGGTGGGATCGGATCCAACCAGTATGAGATGTAAGATGGTATAAACCAACTTGGAAAAAAACATGATTAAGTTTAACTACTGGAGAAGAGTCTGAGCTTGGGATAACCTACTACTCAAGCATGTAGAGGACAATTTTATACCACAGGCCTATTACTAATACATTAACCATGTGAGCATACAATTACTATCTGAGATACTAATTATCAGAAAAAAAACACATATGTGATAAGATAATGGTAAGCAAAATAATTCACCTACTCTAAACATCCATCACATAATAACACAATGATTCATCTTCATCATAAAGAAAAGAACTGTAAAATATTGCATCAGATAACTTAACAATAGATTTAATAACTCTTACTCATTACAACATCCACTCATGAGATGATATAGGAAATAGTTATTCTCCACGGTTAATCACACATGCATTGGATGAAAATATAACTTTGTCTCTGGTCTAGAAGGACTTCTCTATCAAAGGTAGCTCGGAAATAGTTCTTAACAAAACCAAAAAGATAGTTTCTTGCAACAACCATCGACCCTTGACTAATTGGTCAATGATCTTATTTATAACATAAAATTAACTAAAAATAATGGCTAAAGTGCAGTTAAACAAAACAAAACTCGCCATGTGGCATTCTCTCCTAACAATTTTCCAACAGTCATCTCAAGATATCACTTTGAAAGGGTGAATTTTCTCATACTCCGACCAACTAATGAAAAACTCCTCATAGGTGTGGGCATATGGAAATATGTGTTGTTCCATCGGAGATGTGCAGATCTCTTGGATCTTTACTGCATGTGCCCAATATTTCACTAGACTGACGCTTAACTGTTGCAACACAACCTGAGCTCTTATCGGGTGTTCCATAAATTGTTGCACCTGTCTCGGCGTTGTGTCGGTCACCTTTGCTATCTCTTTGGCCCATAATGAATATTCCTTGGTGTGTGACTTGACTATGTCGCGCAAGTCTTCAAATTCATCAGGTGGGCCAAACTCGTGGAGCTCGATATCCTTCATCACCTTATTGATTTTCTGACCCATTTTATTTTGGATTTCTTGGTGAGGTTGCTAAGCCATTCTTGCTTAATACTCGGATGCACATTTCCTGCAATCAAAATTAAAATCATTTAGAGATTTTGTAAAGGAAAAAACTTGGCAAAATATATGTATAATGTTTAATCATGAAGAATCCAAACTGGTGCATAACTGTAAAGCTTTCTAAACTTGATTGTTTGATACTTACGTGATCTATGCGATCCTTTTTTCAAGTTGCTTGCCTCGCTCCTGGGTGTTCCTAACTTCTATGTGCACATAGTAAACTTGTTCACAATGACTCAAAAGGATTTAATGGAAAATATCTTACCATTCATATCAACCAATTAATTCTAGTGATGAGTGAAATTCAAACAAATCTAACACCGAATCTCTGCAAATTAATTCTACGTGGGTTGACGACAGAGGTGCGGAGGGAGATGCATGGTATAGATAGGTTCAAATGGTCCTTATGTGTTTCTGGAGTCATAGAGGAGGGTTCACAAATAAAAATATTAATTACTTCATCCTCAGTGGCATCTTTAAGGCTTAAGGCTTGTCTGATAGTCAAGATAGGTTGAGTAGTTTGATCATAAAAGTCCACCCATAAGGAATTGTCATTATTAATCAAGGGTGTAGTGTGAGGGTAGAGGGCAAGTTATTTGGTCTTATATCCATTGGAAATTGTCATTGAACCAGATCTGCAGCTGATAAAGGCATCTACTGTGGCTAGCCAAGGCCTGCCCAAAATTAGAGGATGACCCCCCAACTTTGTTTTAGGTTGTAATACCACAAAGTCAGTTGGATAATTCCAGGACTCAATTGAGATGATTAGGTATTCAATGACTCCTTCTGGTTTGATTGTAGAACGATCAGCTAATTCTAGAATGGTTGGGGTATCTCTGATTTCATTCTTCAGTTGTAACAGTTGTGAAGTTTCAAGAGTCATAATATTGATAGCAGCACCTAAGTCTTCCAGAACTCGAGGAATTATTGTTTTTCCAATTTGCACTATGACAGTAGGATGGCCGTGATCACCATATTTAAATGGAGGAGCTTTACTCGACATTAGTGTAGACAAATCACCTAAGACATGAACTGTGGGGGGATCTTTGGTTTTCCTACTAGGTTTCTTAACACAAATGTCTCACATAGTTCTGGCGTAAATTGGTACATCTCTTAGTGCTTGTAATAGTGGAATTTTGACATAGAAATTTTGTAATTCCCCTAGAAGATTGAAAGCAGGTGGCTCAGGTATTTTAGTCAAAGATAAACACTGAGGGAATTATTTTTAGCAATAGTGTTTGAGGACGGTTCTACCTCTTCAGGTACATCATGCTTTTTTATTTCTTCTTTATCGAAATTAGAAGAGGTAACATCATCAATGATAGGTTCTACTATTTTTCCAGATCATAAATCGATATCATTACATTGTGCAGGGAAAAGAGAAAGTATAGGCTGGTTTTGAATATCAATGCACTGCACAACCTTATTATTGGGGTTAGGGTTAGGTTGTACAAGTAGTTGGGGCCTCATCATTTGATTATTCAGTGGAGTACCTGATGGTAAAGAGAGTGGTTGCTGAGCTTGTGATTGAAATTGAGGAAATTGATTTGGGAATGAGGGTTATTGACCTCTCCAATTTAGATTCCATTGGTTAAGGTAGGGTTGTTGTTGTGGAGGCCAAGGTGTTCATATTGTTGGGTCTACGAAGGGAGGGTTTTGTTTGTTGCATGGGTGCGTAATTCAGTTGATTGGAGGTTGGGTATTGCATTTGGTTAAAGGGAGGGTAATTTGCTTGACTAAAAGAAGGATAATTATTCCAATGATTAGAAGATGTAAATGGAATATTAGAATTCATACCTTGTCCCCGTGGTTGCCATTGCCTTCTCTGTGTCAACAGATAGATAGCTTCAGCTTCTTCATTGGTTGGTTGTAATGTTGCTTTGATTCTTGGTAAAAAAGGGCATTGTTGAGTTTCATGATCCTTATCACAAATGGTGCAAATTGGGTTTTTGTCCAATGGGCATTCCCTTCGTGGGTGCTTATCTCTACATTTGGAACAAAATATGGATAGAGATGATTCTGCTTCGGCTTGTTTCTTTTGAATCTGAAAGGTGTCAATTTGTGAAGCAAAAGAGCTTAACATTTCAGTTTTAAATTCCTCAAGTAGATTACCTATTTCGGCTCTTGTTGCTCCTCCACTGGCTAATTTTTGAACTCTTGAAAATGCGGTATCCCTGTTGTTTGATCTATTCCTTCCAGCTCCTCTTGAACATCTTTTACAAAGGTTAACAATTTAACCATATGATTCTTTAGATATGTCCCCTTTTCCAAGCATATTCAGCATATCTAGACAGTCATCCCTTACTCCTTTTAATAACATTGTTTTAATAATATCCTCACTTACATCAGGGTGACTGGATGTTTGTAGATTATACTGTAGCCTTTCCACAAAGTCCTCCAGATTTTCATCCTCTTTCTGTATCATCTTGAATAGTTACTCTCTTTTTTCTCTCGTTCGGAAATAGTCTTGATATTTGTGCAAAAATTTCTGTTTCATCTGATCCCATGTTGTGATTACATGACCTTCGAGACTCATGAACCATCTTAATGCATTTCCCTTTAATGTTGCTGGGAATAGCTTTAATTTTTTAGCATTGGAAATGTAATCATAACTTCTACATAATATGTCAAACTCAGGAAGGAATTCATCAGGATCTTCAGAAGATAAACCATGAAAGTTAGGTAAAGATGAAAGTGGAATATTCTTCATGGGAGATACTCCTCTAGGAAGATCACCAATAGGAAATCCTAAGGTAGAAAAAGAGTTTTCATCGTTTACCTCTGATTCAAGACCTACCTGTTCTTCATGGTGCAATTCTTCATTATATCCATCCATGGTTTCTTCTGTTTTTTCCCCTACTACACTTGCTCGATCCTCAATGTCATCTGTTGGTTTTTCAACTGTCTTTGTTTCAAAGTTTTCCTGAAAGGAAGGTTGAGGCTTTGGTTTTCGAGAGCTTGGTCGTTGAGGAACAACAGATTCAGATTTTGATATAATCTGGTTGATAAAAGTCTTTCTTCCTCCTCTTCCTCCACCCCTGCCACCTGTAGGGTTAGTTTCATTGGGGGGTCTGCGTGCTCTCATATAATCTGTACATCTAAAAGAAAAACGTAAATGATTTTGAAATCTATAAGTGCCTTCCCCAACAATGGCGCCAAAATGTTGGTCACTATAATTGCTTATTAATTAAAACAATCAAGTGTCACATAAATTGTCAACCCAGGGAAGTCTGTTTATCTCAAAGGCAATCACACACTGTATATACTCAATATCAAAAGCAATCCAAAGTTGTAGTAAAACTAATCACACCTTTCTTTGAACAGACTGAAGTTCTACTCTGAATTACAGTAAAAGTAATCTATCTATTGCAAAGTTTAAGATTCAAAAAGGAAAATAATTATCAGAAGAATCCTCGATTACATTAAGAAACAAAAACCTAGGAAAACGGAACCTTTCAGCACACTGCAAAGAAGACTAACTATTCTGTAACAGAGAATAGGACCCTATTCCCAAAAGTAGGAACCCTCAGCACCTATCTCTGACTATCACACTTTCATAAACTCATTCTGGAAATAGAATTACCAATCAAAATGATTAACAATTATCGAAGACTAACTATTCTGTAATAGAGAATAGGACCCTATTCCCCAAAGTAGGAATCTTCAACACCTATCTCTGACTATCACACTTTCATAAACTCAATCTGCAAACAGAATTACCAATCAAAATGATTAACAATTACCTAGGAATGAATTGTATGAAAACGATGTAACAATCAGTGGAAACAGAGTTTCAGCAAAACAAAGTTTCAACGAGATATAGATAATAACAATGTAAACACACTACATAAACTAATGGGTGAATCTTGTGAATAAGGTGGGCCCTTTCCTTCTCACAAGATTCCCCAGAAAAAGGAATTAAGAAGAAATGCTCAGAATGATCTTTTATTCATCTGTCAAATGTGACAAGTTACAATATCCAAAGTGAACACGCTCCTTCTCTGTAATTCACTTCTAGCTAAGCCTTTCTGTCCCCTCTAATGCTGATTTCCCTCTTATTTAAAGAGGAGAATCATCTTAATACAATTAAGCATAAAATTACATGTGTATGTGTAAATCCTATTCTTAGTCTGATCTAATCTTCGATGTTGGAATAGGATATTCTGATCTCCCGTAGAAAAATGTTGTTACAGTGGTTGGAATGGTGCTGGCTTGAGGTATAGCTATTGCGGTCGGTGTAATATCTTCTTTATCTATCTTTCTTGTTACTACTGTATGTGAAATGTTGAATCAGCATCACAAATCACGGATTGTTTCAACAACGGGATTTGCTTCCTGTTTGACTGTTTCAACAATCGTGGTCTTCAAGCAGTAGTGATGGTTGTAATGGTGTTGGCTTAAGGTATGGCTGTTGTGGACAGTGTAATAGCTCCTTATTTTTACTGCTGTATGTGAAATACATCGCAAATCACAGACTGTTTCAGCAATGGGATTTGCGTACTGTTTCAACAATGTGTCTTCAAGCAACAACAATATATTAACTACAGTTCAAACTGTTTCAGCAACTATATATTTCTGATTAATGGCTAAGTATGAGAGTAATGTAAAATTACATGTAAAACAAATTAAACATATAGCAAAGAGAAGAAACGTTATATACCTTAGGAGAAATAGATTAAGGTGATAATGTAGGCTTAAATATGAGTGGGAAAAGGATGCAATGATAGAAAAAATTATGAGCAAAAAGGTAGATTATAGGGTCCTAACATCCCCCCCAACTAAAAAGGTTTCATGTCCTCAGGCTACTTCAATCTGAATCAGAATTTGGATACCGACTCTAAGCGTGCAAATTACTTAAGCAGTAGCTGTAGAAAGTACTGTCTGTTGGGGCTTTGAATCCTTGAACACGTTGTAGCCTTTGCCAGGCCGTTGCTTCAACCTTCTTGGGCAACTTATGATGAAATTGATTATTTTCCGCTGGCATCCACAGAATGGGAAAATGGAACTGATAACCTATACAATTTTCAGCACATTGCTGGACACATTTGATGTAACTAGGTACCCGGGATATTGTTGTCTCAAGATTGGTAGGACTAAAGGGATTGTGCTCCTACCTTTTCTCAGAAGATTGTTGCCAAAACATGTTATTTTATTTTAGGGCAGCAGTCTATATGGATTTAATAAACTGTTGACAATCCTAAAGTACTGTTGCCTGTAGTTGCCTTATGTATTGAGTCATCCCTAGTTTCTTAAAAAATTGGTAATATTCTGCAACAAAGGTGGCAACGTTCTGTGGTTCTTGCCGTATCTAGAGGAGGTGGTTATCTTCATTATGCTTGGCAGCTAGAAAATCATTCTACCACGTAATCTGGTTGGTAAGGAAGGAGACAAATGCCCGAATCTGGATATCACCAACAAGAGGGTTAAGGTTAAGCTGTCTGTTCTCAAGAATGGCTTCATTATGAAAATATACTTCACATAATAGATACTGATCAATAGTAGAGGCTTCTGCAAAAGTTTGAACAAAATCTTCTGGTTTGAGCACTGCATAGGGTCTTCCTTCTTTGATTGATTTAATTTGAAAAAATGTAAGTCGTTCTATAAGGAAAAGAGAGTAATTTGAGGATGGTTTCCTAGCAACCAACAATTTTTGTACCAAATCAAACATCAGGAGCAATTTGCCTTTTAACTCTTCATTCTGCTTCTTATGGGCACGAGATTCTTTGTGTGTTTGCTCCAAAGCTTCCCATTTTGAATAGATGTGGTTCAGCCAAAGTAGTCTGTGCTCCCACAAAATTTTGTCTTGTGTAATAGCAGACTCCTTTTTCCATTTGTCCATTATTGCCTGCTCATTTAATGGTTGAGTTTGTGTTTCAGCATCGCAAGTGGTAGGTTGAAGTAGGATCTAAGTGGCTTGTTCCACAAGAGTAGGGGTATTGATCTTGCTAGGAGGGGTAGATTCATCAATAGGCAGAGTTTGTGTTTCAGCATCGTCAGTGGTAGGCCGCGGTAGAGTTTGAGTGGCTTGTTTCACAAAAGTAGGGGTATTGATCTTGATAGGAGGGATAGTTTCATCAACAGATAGAGTTTGTGTTTCAGCATCGCAAGTGGTAGGCTGAGGTAGAGTCTGAGTGGCTTGTTCCACAAAAGTAGGGATAGATTCATCAATAGGTACAGTTTGAACAACTTTACTAATAAAAACAGGGGCTTCTGATTTAACAGTTGTTGTAGGTCAGGCTCCTGTATATTAAGTTTGCTTTTTCGAATTTTTGAAGGTCCTACTAATTCTTGTGTAACAGTAGGGCGTTCCTCTTTTTTAACTACAAAAGTCATAGTTGCAGAGGAGGCTCCAGGTATTGGGATTTGAACCACTTTGTAGCCTACTTTATCATAAATATATCCACATTGGCTGCACATATACTCTCTATACTGATCATCTTTTGTGTTTTTCTCTGCCATGGCTGCTATGCAAGCTAAGGTATACAAATTAAGTTCTCTGTCATAGGCTTCCTTTGCCATTAATAGCTCTTGCTTGTAATCTTCCAGTTCCAATCTTAGAAACTCATTCTCTTGTAAGAGAGAGGCCATTGTTGGTTCTGGTTGTTGATCTGCCATCAGTGTATCAAGAGGGGTGACTGGTTTTTGTGTCACAACCTCAGTAGTTGGTTCTTGTGTTTCAGCTACTTGATGAAAAGAAAATAGTGTTTCAACACACTAGGCATGTGATTCTTGAACTTCAGGAATAAAGTCAGTAGCTAGTTCTTGTGTTTCAGCTGTAGCTAGTTCTTGTGTGACAGCTACAACTGGTTCTTGTGTTTCAACTACTGAATGAGTAGCTGGTTTTTGTGTGACAACTACTGTTGCAGCACCCTGGGCATCTGATTCTTGTATTTCAGGAATGAAGTCAACAACTGGTTCTTGTGTTTCAACTGTAGCTGGTTCTTGTGTAACAACTATAGCTGGTTCTTGTGTTTCAACTACTGAATGAGTAACTGTTTCTTGTGTGATAGCTACTGAATGAGTTGTGAAAGCTGCTTGATGTAAAGAAAATGATGTCGTAGCATCTTGGGCTTCTGGTTCTTGTGTTTCAGTGCCCATGGGCTGAATAGGTAAAAATTTTGGGGTTTAGGAGGGTAGAGGTGTATGGGTTTTTAGCAAAATGGGTTGGGGCTTTAGGGTAGTCGTAGCAGTGGTTGCTCTTGTTGAATCCCTCATTCATTTTTTTGATAAAAAGAAAGGAAAAGTAGTAATTTGCTTCTTTCTTTTGTGAGTGGGTTTTTCCTCAGTGATGGGGTAGGGAGGTTTATCAAGTTTGTCTGCTTCAGAATCATCGCTAAGGATACGAATAGTGGGAATACATGATTCTGGTAAATTGTGGGATGGACTTGGTATGGTAGAAGGAATTGGATCAATGGGATCTGTAGGCAGATTAATAGGTATTTCTGGAGGGTCAAGAAGGTTTTGTGGTTTCTCTTCATGAGGATTTTTAGGATGTTCGGCAGCTTCCTGAAGGTTTATGGGTGGATTGTTTAGGAGAAGATTTTGTTGGGCAACACCCTTTTGGATGAGTAATTGAATGAGATGGTGATGGGTGAGGGAAAGGATGGGATTTTTATCCTGTTTACAATAATGCAACATGTTTCTAAGACATCCGAGCAGATAGTAAGGAATGTTGACCAGTCTAGCATGTCGTAAATGAGATAACAAGACAAAGTCGGACTGGTAAATTACTTAGTATCAGCCTTCACAGGTAAGGTAGTGCTTGACAAAATCTGCAACTTTCGGCCAAGGAGGCGGCAATGAGCTGAGTCGAACACCTCGACCTTTAGGCTCAACTTGTTCCCTTGGCAAGAGAAAATCCTGTTGGGCATTAAGGATAATGTGTTTGCGGCTGAACCAACGAATGCTAGTGATGAGAAGACCCAAAACTTGTGCTATATCATCCTCTGTGACTGGAATCCTAACCCCTTGAACAATATAATGGTCTTGTTAAAGATTCCGAGCAAATTGAAGAACCTGTTGTTGATCAAATCCCTGGAGCCTCTGAAAATAACCCAGCCAACCTGCCTGCTGAAAGATTTGGTAGACTTCTGGATACAATTCTAGCAAGGTTGTCGTGGTGGGTTCGTATTGTATAACAGGATCTCCCATAGCTATTCATCTCAGTAGAATGCACAGTAAGAGAGTCAAGTAACTACACTCGAATAGAGTAATTTTTGTGGATGAAGGCATGCAAATGATGGTGAAAAAAATGAAATGATGGGTAAAAAGAAGTGACGGTAGTCGATTCGTGTGAAATGATGGCATATAATTTTGATATTTCCCCCCCCAACTATGACTAAAATAGTGACTTTAAGTGAATGATAGTAATGAATTAGGCTCTTCTCATTAGCCATAGTTCAATTGTATTTACATATAAAGTTTACATACCTCATCTTTACTTTTGATTTGTACTTCGAAAAATATAGTGCCTGTCCATAATAGATCTGTAGTAACCATGAGAGAGACTTTGGATTTATTAGAGAAATTGTATCAAGGGTTTTTTTAATCATGAGAGAAGGTAGTGAAAGGACATAATGTAGTATGAAAATAGGAGAAGTGAAAGCGAAACAGCTGAAGAAAATGTTTTTATTGACAGGAAATGCTGGAAAAGGGGTGTTTCAACAACAGGAAAAGAATGGAAAAATGTTTGTTGAGGAGTGATGTTTTAACAATGGAAAATACTGCTGAAGAAATGGTGTTTCAGTAGCGGGGAAAATAATGAAAAATGTTGTTGAAGAGTGGTGTTTCAGCAATGGGGAAAATGAGGAAAAATGTTGCTGAAGAGTGGTGTTTCAGCAATGGGGAAAATGGGAGAAGTGTTGCTGATCGGTGGTGTTTTAGCAATGGGAAAGATGGGAAAAATGAGAAAAATGTTATTGAAGAGTGGTGTTTCAGCAATAGGAAAATGGGAGAAATGTTGTTGAATAGTGGTGTTTCAGCAATGGGAAAAATGAGAAAAAAATGAGGAAAAATGTTGCTGAGGAGTGAAGATGAATGGATTGAAGAAAGAGGGAGAAATGCTTCACAAAATGAAGCTTGGATATACTTGTAGTAAGATTTTCCTTTCTTGGTAGGCCTTTACTGGATCGATAATATGAAAAAGAATCAATTGTAACATGCCATTCCTTAACAGGGATTATTAGTAGAATAAATTTAATCTAATACTAAAGAAATTAAATTCAGAAAAATTAATTGCAATGAGGGGTAGGAGGCTCCTCCAAAAAGAGATAATGTGAATCTGCCACACATGTGGCCTTAAAATATTCTTTGGAAATGGGGTGCTGGTACAGATGGAGCCAATGACCATTCACTATTAACGATGTTTTAGAGTCATCAATTGTGAGGAGCCTTACTGTTCCATTGGGGAAAATAGTGCCCACTTTGTAAGGTCCTAGCCATTTTATACATAGTTTCCCTTGAAATTCTTTAAACCGAGAATCATACAATAAAGCCCAATTAACTTTTTGGAATTGCTTATGCTTGATGGTTTTATCATGCCATTTTGTTCTTTGTTGTTGAATCATAGTTGTCTGGTGAATGGCATCTAATATTTTTTCATCCAATTCATTAAGATATTGCAACCTGGTTGTTTGTGCATCAGTTAAATCAAGGTTAACAACTAAAGCAGTCCTTAAGGTTTTGATTTCAAATTCCACAGGAAAGACAACACTTTTTCCATAAACTAATTCATAGGGGGAGAATCCTGTAGTATTTCTCCAGGTAGTTCTATAAGCCCATAATGCTTCAGGGAGCCTTTGAGACCAATCCTTCCTATTTTCCTTCACTTTTTTTGTGAGAATGGATTCTATTACTTTATTTTTTCTTTCCACCTGTCCATTGTCTTGGGGGTGGTATGGTGTAGTCATTCTATGATGGATATGATATTTTTGAAGGATGGCTTTAAAACCATGAGAAGTGAAAGGAGGTCCTCCATCTGTGACTAATTCTCTAGGCACTCCAAATCTGATAAAGATATCTTCAAATAAAAAGTCTAGAACAACTTCTTCAGAAGCTCTATGGAGTGCTTTAGCCTCCACCCATTTGGTCATATAATCTATGCAAACCACTATATAAACTTTTTGATTGGATGGAGGGTTAATTGGTCCTACAAAGTCTAAGGCCCATCTTTCAAATGGTTCGAGTACTACCTGGGGATTTAATGGCATTTAATCTTTATGATTAGGTTGACCCATTCTTTGATAGATATCACGAGCCCAACCATATTTCTTTGCATATTTAAAAAGTGAGGGCCAATAATAACCCATCCTGAGAATTTTACGTGTTGTTATTTTATCAGCAAAATGCCCTCCACAAGGGCCATCATGACAAGATTTTAGTAAATCATAAACCTCATCTTCTCTAATGCATCTTCAGATTTCTTGATCAAGTCCTATGTGGAAAAGACACCCACTTATCCAACTATACCGAGCACTTTGTTGAATGATTCTTCTTTTCTCTCAGTGGGATAGGTTTGGTGGTAACTTCCCTCCAACCAAATAGTTAGCGATGTCTGTATACCATGGTGAGTGAGAAGATATTGCAAATAAATATTCATCAGGAAAGGAATCATCTAGTGGAGTATTATCATCAGGTGTTAACCGAGAAAGGAAATCAACAACTACATTTTCTTTCCCTGGTCTATCTACAATTGTAATATCAAATTCTTGTAATAATAGTAACCATCTGGTGACTCGAGCATTTGTGATAGATTTGTTCATTAAATATTTGATAGTTGAGTGATCAGTATGTATAAAAGTAGAATAGCCATTGATGTAATGTCGAAATTTATTAATAGCATAGATAACTGCTAAAAATTCCTTTTCGGTAACTGTATAGTTAATTTCAACAGGACTCATATTCTTTCTAATGAAGTAGATAGCATAAGGGAGATGATTTTCTTCTTGTCCCAAGATAGCTCCTATTGCAGTATCTGAAGCATCAGAGGATATATGAAAGGGAAGTGTCCAATCAGGTCCTCTTAGAATAGGAGCTGTAGGTAACTGATGTTTGCGTGTATCAAATGATTCCTGGAAAAGATTAGTCCACTTGAATTTAGTATTTTTCGTAAGTAACACAAACAAAAGAGAAGCTATTTTGGAATTTTTTTTGATAAATCTTCTATAGTATCCATCTTGTCCTAAGAAACTTCTCACATCTATTTTGGTTTTGGGAATAGGAAGGTCTTTAATGACTTGTATATTGGATGGACCTACCTGAATTCCTTGAGATGAAATAAAGTGCCTAAGTACCAGTCCTTCACTCATCATCATATGTCATTTTTCGGTGCTTAAGGAGAGGTGGGCTTGTATACATTGGTTAAGTACTTTCTCAATATTTTGTAGTGCTTCCTCAAAAGAGACACCATAAGGGGTAAAATCATCCATAAACATTTCCATAGAGTCATTAATCATATCAGAAAAGATTCCTATAACTGCTCTTTGAAAGGTTGTTGGTGCATTACATAGTACAAATGGGAGGACTCTATAAGCAAAAGTTCCCCATGGGCTAGTAAAAGTGGTCTTATCTTGGTCTTGGGGTGCAATTTTGATCTGGTTATACCCACTGAAACCATCTAAGAAAGAGATGAATTTCTTCCCTGACAAACTATCTAACACCTGATCAATGAATGGTAACGGAAAGTGATCTTTTTGAGTGGCTTTATTTAAGGCTCTATAATCTACACACACTCTCGATTTCCCATTTTTATTAGGAGCTAATACCAACGGGGAAACCCATTCACTGTCAGATATAGGATATATAAACCCTGCATTAAGCAATTTTTGAAGTTCCTCTTTAAGAATTTCTCTTAAAGTAGGGTTCATTCATCATTGAGATTCGCAGATCGGTCAACAATCTTCCTTGATATAGATACGATGAGTACATAATTCAGGAGAGATTCTCATCATATCTATATAGTCCCATGCGAATGCTTCCTTATGTTCAAGAAGTAACTTCATTAATTGTTGTGTTTCAACAACTGTCAAGTTGGGGTGTGTATTCAGCGTTTTTCCAAGTTCAATTTCTATTGGTATACTTTTAGAAGAGATGGTAGCTGATGGTTGAGGTAGGTCTTCAGTGTTAAGGTTTTTTTGGGTATCTAACTCCAAAAGTGCAACTAGTTGATTATGTGTTTTTGGAGTCACAGAGGAGGGTTCACAAATAAAATTATTAATTACTTCATCCTCAGTGGCATCTTTAAGGCTTAAGGCTTGTCTGATAGTCAAGATAGGTTGAGTAGTTTGATCATCAAAGTCCACCCATAAGGAATTGTCATTATTAATAAAGGGTGTAGTGTGAGGGTAGAGGGCAAACTGTTTGGTCTCATATCCATTGGAAATTGTCATTGATCTAGATCTCCAGCTGATAAAGGCATCTGTTGTGGCTAGACAAGGCCTGCCCAAAATTAGAGGATGACCCCCAACTTTGTTTTAGGTTGTAATACCACAAAGCCAGCTAGATAATTCCAGGGCTCAACTGAGATGATTAGGTCTTCAATGACTCCTTTTGGTTTGATTGTAGAATAGTCAGCTAATTCTAGAATGGTTGGGGTATCTCTGATTTCATTCTTCATTTGTAACAGTTGTGAAGTTTAAAGAGTCATAATATTGATAGCAACACCTACGTCTACCAGAAATCGATGAATTATTGTTTTTCCAATTTTCACTGTGACAGTAGGATGGTCGAGATCACCATATTTAACTGGAAGAGCTTTACCCAACATTAGTGCAGACAAATAACCCAAGACATGAACTGTGAGGGGATCTTTAGTTTTCCTACCTGGGTTCTTAACACAAATGTCTCGCATAGTTCTGGTGTAAATTGGTACATCTCTTAGTGCTTGTAATAGTGGAATTTTGACATAGACATTTTGTAATTCCCCTAGAAGATTGAAAGTAGGTGGCTCAGGCGTTTTAGTCAAAGCTAAATTCTCAAGGAATGGTGGTTCTGTTGTTTCAACAATAGTGTTTGAGGACAGTTGTACCTCTTCAGGTACATTGTGCCTTTTTATTTCTTCTTTATCGGAATCAGAAGAGGTAACATCATCAATGATAGGTTCTACTATTTTTCCAGATCGTAAATGGATATCATTGCATTGTGCAAGGAAAAGAGAAAGTATAGGGTAGGTTGTACAGGTAGTTGGGGCATCATCATTTGATTATTTGGTGGAGTACCTGATGGTAAAGAGAGTGGTTGTTGAACTTGTGATTGAAATTGAGGAAATTGATTTGGGAACGAGGGTTGTTGACCTCTCCAATTTGGATTCCATTGGTTAAGGTAGGGTTGTTGTTGTGGAGGCCAAGGTGTCCATATTGTTGGGTCTACAAAGGGAGGGTTTTCTTGTTGCATGGGTGGGTAATTGATTTGATTGGAGGTTGGGTATTGCATTTGGTTAAAGGGAGGATAATTTTCTTGACTAAAAGAAGGATAATTATTCCAACGATTAGAAGTAAATGGCATATTAGGATTTATACCTTGTCCCCATGGTTTCCATCGCCTTCTTTGTGTCAACAGATAGACAGCTTCAGCTTCTTCATCGGTTGGTTGTAATGCTGCTTTGATTCCTGGTAAAGAAGGGCATTATTGAGTTTCATGATCCTTATCACAAATGGTGCAAATTGGGGTTTTGTCCAATGGGCATTCCCTTCATGGGTGCTTATCTCTTCATTTGGAAGAAAAGATGGATAGAGTTGCTTCAGCTTCAACTTGTTTCTTTTGAATCTGCAAGGTTGCAGTTTGTGAAGAAAAAGAGCTTAATATTTCAGTTTTAAATTCCTCAAGTAGATTACCTATTTTGGCTCATGTTTCTCCTCCACTGGATGATTTTTGAACTCTTGAAAATGTGGTATCCCTACTATTTGATCTATTCCTTGCAGCTCCTCTTGAACATCTTTTACAGAGGTTGACAATTTCATCATATGATTCTTTAGATATGTCCCCTTTTTCAAGCATATTCAGCATATCTAGACAGTCATCCCTTACTCCTTTTAATAATATTGTTTTAAGAATATCCTTACTTACATCGGGGTGACTGGATCTTTGTAGATTATACTGTAGCCTTTCCACAAAGTCCTCCATATTTTCATCCTCTTTCTGTATCATCTTGAATAGTTCATCTCTTTTTTCTCTTGTTCGGCAATAGTCTTGATATTTGTGCAGAAATTTTTGTTTCATCTGATCCCATGTTGTGATTACATGACCTCCAAGACTCATGAACCATCTTAATGCATTTCCCTTTAATGTTGTTGGGAATAGCTTTAATTTTTGGGCATTGAAAATGTAATCATAACTTCTGCATAATATGTCAAACTCGAAAAGGAATTCATCAGGATCTTCAGAAGATAAACCATGAAAGTTAGGTAAAGATGAAAGTGGAATATTCTTCATGGGAGCTACTCCTATAGGAATATCACCAATAGGAAATCCTAAGGTATAAAAAGAGTTTTCATCATTTATCTCTGCTTCAAGACCTACCTGTTCTTCATGGTGCAGTTCTTCATTATATCCATCCATGGTTTCTTTTGTTTGTTCTCTTACTACACTTGCTCGATCCTCAATGTCATCTGCTAGTTTTTCAACTGTCTATGTTTCAAAGTTTGCTTGAAAGGAAGGTTGAGGCTTTGCTTTTCGAGAGCTTGGTCATTGAGGAACAACAAATTTAGATTTTGATATAATCTGGTCGATAAAAGTCTTTCTTCCTCCTCTTCCTCCGCCCCTTCCACCTGTAGGGTTAGTTTCCTTGGGGTGTTTGCATCCTCTCATACAATATGTACATCTGAAAGAAAAATCTAAATACTTTTGAAATATATAATTTCCTTCCCCGGCAACGACGCCAAAATGTTGGTCACTATAATTGCTTATTAATTAAAACAATCAAGTGTCACATAAATTGTCAACACAGGGAAGTTTGTTTATCTCAAAGGAAATCACACACTGTATATACTCAATCTCAAAAGCAATCCAAAGTTGTAGTAAAACTAATCACACCTTGCTTTGAACAGACTGAAGTTCTACTCTGAATTACAGTAAAAGTAATCTATCTATTGCAGAATTTAAGATTCAAAAAGGAAAATAATTATCAGAAGAATCCTCGATTACATTAAGAAACAACAACCTAGGAAAAATGAACCTTTTAGCACACTGCAAAGAAGACTAACTATTTTGTAACAGAGAATAGGACCCTATTCCCCAAAGTAGGAACCTTCAACACCTACCTTTGACTATCACACTTTCATAAACTCATTCTGCAAACAGAATTACCAATCAAAATGAATGAAAATTACCAAAGACTAACTATTATGTAGCAGAGAACAGGACCCTATTCCCCAAAGTAGGAATCTTCAACACCTATCTCTGACTATCACACTTTCATAAACTCATTCTGCAAATAGAATTACCAATCAAAATGATTAACAATTACCTAGGAATGAATTGTATGAAAACAATGTAACAATCAGTGGAAACAGAGTTTCAGCAAAACAGAGTTTTAACAAGGTATAGATAATAACAATGCAAACACACTACAGAAACTAATGGGTGAATATTGTGAAGAAGGTGGGCCCTTTCGTTCTCACAAGATTCCCTAGAAAAAGAAATTAAGAAGAAATGCTTAGAATGATCTTTTATTCATCTGTCAAATGTGACAAGTTACAATATCCAAAGTGAACACGCTCCTTCTCTGTAATTCGCTTCTAGCTAAGCCTTTCTATCCCCTCTAATGCTGATTTCCCCCTTATTTAAAGAGGAGAATCCTCTTAATACAATTAAGCAGAAAATTACATCTGTATGTGCAAATCCTATTCTTAGTCTGATCTAATCTTCTATGTTGGAATAGGATATTCTGATCTCCCGTAGAAAAATGTTGTTACAGTGGTTGGAATGGTGCTGGCTTGAGGTACAGCTGTTGCGGCTTGTGTAACAACTTCTTTATTTATCTTTCTTGTTACTACTGTATGTGAAATGTTGTTTCAGCATCACAAATCACGGACTATTTCAGCAACGGGATTTGAGTCCTGTTTGACTGTTTCAACAATCGTGGTCTTCAAGAAACAACGATGGTTGTAATGGTGTTGGCTTAAGGTACGGATTTTGCGGCCAGTGTAATAGCTCATTCTTGTTACTTCTGTATGTGAAATACATCGCAAATCACAGACTATTTCAGCAACGAGATTTGCGTACTATTTCAGCAATGTGGTCTTCAAGCAACAAAAATATATTAACTGCAGTTCAAACTGTTTCAACAACTATATATTTCCAATTAATGGCTAAGTATGAGAGTAATGTAAAATTACATGTAAAACAAATTAAACATATAGCAAAGAGAAGAAACGTTATATACCTTAGGAGAAATAGATTAAGGTGATAATGTAGGCTTAAATATGAGTGGGAAAAGTATGTAATGATAGCAAAAAGTATGAGAAAAAAGGTACATGACAGGGCCCTAACATCCCCCCCAACTAAAAAGTTTGCATGTCCTCAGGCAACTTCAATCTGAATCAAAATCCGGATACCGACTCTGAGTGTGCAAATTACTTAAGCAGTAGCTGTAGAAAGTACTATCTGTTGGGGCTTTGAATCCTTGAACACGTTGTAGCCTCTGCCAGGCTACTGCTTCAACCTTCTTGGGAAAATTAATATGAACTTGATACTTTTCCGCTGGCATCCACAGAATGGGAAAATGGAACTGATAACCTATCAAATATTCAGCACATTGCTGGACACATTTGATGTAACTAGGTACCTGGGAGATTGTTGTCTCAAGATTGGTAGGACTAAAGGGATTGTGCTCCTGCCTTTTCTCAGAATATTGTTTCCAAAACATTTTATTTTATTTTAGGGAAGCAATCTCTGTGGATTTAATAAACTGTTGACAGTCCTGAAGTACTGTTGCCTATAGTTGCCTTATGTATTGAGTCATCCATAGTTTCTTAAAAAATTGGTAATATTCTGCAACAAAGGTGGCAACCTTCTATGGTTCTGGCCGTATCCAGAGGAGGTGGTTATCTTCATTATGCTTGGCAGCTAGAAAATCATTCTGCCACATAATATGGTTGGAAAGGAAGGAGACAAGTGCCCGAATCTGGATATCACCAACAAGAGGGTTAAGGTTAAGTTGTTTGTTCTGAGGAATGGCTTCATTATGAAGATATACTTCACATAATAGATGTTGATCAATAGTAGAGGCTTCTACAAAAGTTTGAACAAAATCTTCTGGTTTGAGCACTGCATAGGGTCTTCCTTCTTTGATTGATTTAATTTGAAAAAATGTAAGTCGTTCTATAAGGAAAAGAGAGTAATTTGAGGATGGTTTCCTAGCAGCCAAGAATTTTTGTACCAAATCAAACATCAGGAGCAATTTGCCTTTTAACTCTTCATTCTTCTTCTTATGGGCATGAGATTCTTGGTGTGTTTTCTCCAAAGCTTCCTAGTTTGAATAGATGTGGTTCGGCCAAAGTAGTCTGTGCTCCTACAAACTTTTGTCCTGTGTAATAGTAGACTCATTTTTCCATTTGTCCATTATTGCCTACTCATTCCATGGTTGAGTTTGTGTTTCATCATCGCACGTGGTATGATGAGGTAGGATTTGAGTGGCTTTTTCCACAAGAGTAGGGGTACTGATCTTGCTAGGAGGGGCAGATTCATCAATAGGCAGAGTTTGTGTTTCAGCATCGTCAGTGGTAGGCCGCGGTAGAGTCTCAATGACTTGTTTCACAAAAGTAGGGGTATTGATCTTGACAGGAGGGGCAGGTTCATCAACATGCAGAGTTTTTGTTTCAGCATCACAAGTGGTAGGCTGAGGTAGAGTCTGAGCGGCTTGTTCCACAAAAGTAGGGGTACATTCATCAATAGGCAGAGTTTGAACAACTTTACTAATAAAAACAGGGGCTTCTGATTTAACAGTTGTTGTAGGCCAGGTTTCCTGTAGATTAAATTTGCTTTTTGGAATTTTTGAAGGTCCTACTGGTTCTTGTGTAACAGTAGGACGTTCCTCTTTTTTAACTGCAAAAGTTGTAGGTGCAGGGGAGGCTCCAGGTATTAGGATTTGAACCACTTTGTAGCCTACTTTATCATAAATATCCCCACATTGGTTGCACATATACTCTTTATACTGATCATCTTTTGTGTTTTTCTCTGCGATGGCCACTACGCGAGCTAAGGTATAAAAATTAAGTTCCATGTCATAGGCTTCCTTTGCCATTACCAGATCTTGCTTGTAATGTTCTAGTTTTGATCTTAGAAACTCATTCTCTTGTAAGAGAGAGGCCATTGTTGGTTCTGGTTGTTAATCTATCATCGGTGTATCAAGAGGGGTGACTGGTTTTTGTGTAACAGTCACAACTTCAGTATCTAGTTCTTGTGTTTCAGCTACTTGATGAAAGGAAAATAGTGTTTCATCTCCTTGGGCATGTGATTCTTGAACTTCAAGAATAAAGTCAGCAGTTGGTTCTTGTGTTTCAGCTGTAGTTGGTTCTTGTGTGACAGCTATAGCTGGTTCTTATGTTTTAGCTACTGAATGAGTAGCTGGTTCTTGTGTGATAGCTACTATTGCAACACCCTGAACATCTGATTCTTATATTTTAGGAATGAAGTCAACAGTTGGTTCTTGTGTTTCAACTGTAGCTGGTTCTTGTGTAACAGCTATAACTAGTTCTTGTGTTTCAGCTATCGAATGAGTAGATGGTTCTTGTGTGACAGCTACTGAATGAGTAGTGATAGCTACTTGATGTAAAGAAAATGATGTCACAACATCTTGGGCTTCTGATTCTTGTGTTTTAGTGCCCGTGGGCTGAATAGGTAAAAATTTCAGGTTTTGAGAGGGTAGAGGTGTATGGTTTTTAGCAAAATGGGTTGGGGGTTTAGGGTAGTGGCAATAGTGCCTACTTTTGTTGAAGCCCTTGTTCGTTTTTTTGGTAAAAAGGAAGGAAAAGTAGTAATTTTCTTTTTCTTTTGCGAGTGGGTTTTTCCTCAGTGATGGGGCAGGGAGGGTTATTAGGTTTGTCTGCTTTAGAATCATCGCTAAGGATATGAATAGTGGGAGTAAATGATTCTGGTAAATTGTGGGACAGACTTGGTATGGTAGAAGGAATTGGATCAATTGGATCGGTAGGCAGATTAATTGGTATTTCTGGAGGGTCAGGAAGGTTTTGTGGTTTCTCTTCGTGAGGATTTTTAGGATATTCAGCAGCTTCCTAAGGGTTTATGGGTGGATTGTTTAGGAGAGGATTTTGTTGGGAAAAACCATTTTGGATGAGTAATTGAACGAGACGGTGATGGGTGAGGGAAAGGATGAGATTTTTAGCATGTTTACAATAATGCGACATGTTTCTAAAACATCCGAGTAGATAGTAAGCAATGTTGACCAGTCTAGCATGTCGTAAATGAGATAACAAGACAAAGTCAGACTGGTAAATTACCTGGTATCGGCCTTCACTGGTAAGGTAGTGCTTGACAAACTCTGCAACTTTCAGCCAAGGAGGCATCAACGATCTGAGTTGAACAACCCGACCTTTAGGCTCAACTTGTTCCCCTAGGAAGAGAAAATCCTGCTAGGCATTAAGGATAATGTGTTTGCGGCTGAACCAGTGAATGCCAGTGACGGGAAGACCCAAAACCTATGCTATATCATCCTCTGTGACTAGAATCTTAACCCCTTGAACAATAGAATGTTCTTGTTGAAGATTTCGAGCAAATTGAAGAACCTGATGTTTATCAAATCCCTAGAGCCTCTGAAAATAACCCATCCAACCTACCTGCTGAAAGATTTGGTAGACTTCCGGATACAATTCTAGCAAGCTTGTCATGGCAGGTTCATATCGTATAACATGACCTCCCATAGTTATTCAGCTCGGTAGAATGCACAGTCAGAGAGTCAAGTAACCGCACTCAAACAGAGTAAGTTTTGCGGATGAAGGCATGCAAATGATGGTGAAAAAAAACTGAAATGATGGGTAAAAAGAAGTGACGGTAGTCGGTTCGTGTGAAATGATGGCATAGAATTTTGATATTTCCCCCCACAATTATGACTAAAATAGTGACTTTAAGTGAATTATAGTAATGAATCGAGCTATTCTCATTAGCCATAGTTCAATTGTATTTACATATAAAGTTTACATACCTCATATTTACCTTTGATTTGTACTTCGAAAAATATAGTGCCTGTCCATAATAGATCTGCAGTAACCATGGGAGAGACTTTGGATTTATTAGAGAAATTGTATCAAGGGTTTGTTTAATCATGAGAGAGGGTAGTGAAAGGATAGAATGTAGTATGAAAATAGGAGAAGTGAGAGCAAAAGAGCTGAAGCAAATGTTTTTATTGATAGGAAATGCTGAAAAAGTGGTGTTTTAGCAACAGGAAAAGAATGGAAAAATGTTTGTTGAGGAGTGATGTTTTAACAATGGAAAATACTACTGAAGAAATGGTGTTTCAGCAGTAGGGAAAATAAGGAAAAATGTTGTTGAAGAGTGGTGTTTCAGCAATTGGGAAAATGAGGAAAAATGTTGTTGAAGAGTGGTGTTTCAGCAACGGGGAAAATGGGAGAAATGTTGCTGATCAGTAGTGTTTCAGCAATGGGAAAATGGGAGAAATGTTGCTGAACAATGGTGTTTCAACAATGGGAAAAATGGGAAAAAAATGAGAAAAAATGTTGTTGAGGAGTGAAGATTAATGGATTGAAGAAAGAGGGAGCAATGCTTCACAAAATGAAGCTTGGATCTGCTTGTAGTAAGATTGTCCTTTCTTGTTAGGCCTTTACTGGATCGAGAATATGCAAAAGAATCAATTGTAACATGCCATTCCTTGACAGGGATTATTAGTAAAATAAATTTAATCTAATACTAAAGAAATTAAATTCAGAAAAATTAATTGCAATGAGGGGCAGGAGGCTCCTCTAAAAAGAGATAATGTGAAT
>ML778270.1:189714-216597 GCA_009831015.1 Picea engelmannii | reverse complement strand
TCAATTGTAACATGCCATTCCTTGACAGGGATTATTAGTAAAATAAATTTAATCTAATACTAAAGAAATTAAATTCAGAAAAATTAATTGCAATGAGGGGCAGGAGGCTCCTCTAAAAAGAGATAATGTGAATCTGCCACACATGTGGCCTTAAATTTTTCTTTGGTAATGGGGCATTGGTACAGACGGAGCCGATGACCATTCACTAATAACGGTGTTTTAGAGTCATCAATTGTGAGGAGCCTTACTGTTCCATTAAGGAAAACAGTGTCCACTTCGTATGCTCCTAGCCATCTTGTACGTAGTTTCCCTTGAAATTCTTTAAATCGAGAATCATACAATAAAGCCCAATTACCTTTATGGAATTTCCTATGCTTGATGGTTTTATCATGCCATTTTGTTCTTTTTTGTTGAATCATAGTTGTCTGGTGAATGGCATCTAATCTTTTTTCATCCAATTCATTAAGCTACTGCAACCTGGCTATTTGTGCAACAGTCAAATCAAGGTTAACAACTAAAGTAGTCCTTAAGGTTTTGATTTCAAATTCCACAGGAAAGACAACACTTTTTCCATAAACTAATTCATAGGGGGAGAATCCTATAGTATTTCTCCAGGTAGTTATGTAAGCCCATAATGCTTCAGGGAGCCTTTGAGACCAATCCTTCATGTTTTCCTTCACTGTTTTTGTGAGAATGGCTTCTATTATTTTATTTGTGCTTTGCACCTGTCCATTGGCTTGGGGGTGGTATGGTGTAGTCATTCTATGATGAATATGATATTTTGAATGATGGATTTAAAACCATGAGAAGTGAAAGGAGGTCCTCCATCTGTGACTAATTCTCTAGACACTCCAAATCTGATAAAGATATCTTCAAATAAAAAGTCTAGAACAATTGCTTCAGTAGCTCTATGGAGTTCTTTAGCCTCCACCCATTTGGTCATATAATCTGTGTAGACCACTATATAAACTTTTTGATTGGATGGAGGGTTAATGGGTCCTACAAAGTCTAAGGCCCATATTTCAAATGGTTCAAGTACTACCTGGGGATTTAATGGCATTTCATTTCTATGATTAGGTTGACCCATTCTTTGACAGCTATCACAGGCCCAAACATATTTCTTTGCATCTTTAAAAAGTGAGGGCCAATAATAACCCATCCTGAGAATTTTATGTGTTGTTCTTTTATCAGCAAAATGCCCTCCACAAGGGTCATCATGACAATCTTTTAGTAAATCATAAACCTCATCTTCTCTAATGCATCTTCGGATTTCTTGATCAAGTCCTGTGTGGAAAAGACACCCACTTATCCAACTATACCGAGCACTTTGCTGAATGATTCTTCTTTTCTCTCGGTGGGATAGGTGTGGTGGTAACTTCCCTCCAACCAAATAGTTAGCGATGTCTGCATACCATGGTGAGTGAGCAGATATTGAAAATAAATATTCATCAGGAAAGGAATCATCTAGTGGAGTATTATCATCAGGTGTTAACCAAGAAAGGAAATCAACAACTACATTTTCTTTTACTGGTCTATCTACAATTGTAATATCAAATTCTTGTAATAATTGTAACCATCTGGTGACTCGAGCATTTGTGACAGATTTGTTCATTAAATATTTGATAGTTGATTGATCAGTATGGAAAAAAGTAGAATAGCTAGTGATGTAATGTCGAAATTTATTAATAGCATAGATAACTGCTAAAAATTCCTTTTTGGTAACTGTATAGTTAAGTTCAGCAAGACTCATATTCTTGCTAATGAAGTAGATAGCATAAGGGAGATGATTTTCTTCTTGTCCCAAGACAACTTCTATTGCAGTATCTGAAGCATCAGAGGATATATGAAAGGGAAGTGTCCAATCAGGTCCTCTTAGAATAAGAGCTGTAGGTAACTAATGTTTGAGTGTATCAAATGTTTCCTGGCAAAGATTAGTCCACTTGAATTCAGTATTTTTCATAAGTAACACAAACAAAGGAGAAGCTATTTTGAATTTTGTTTTGATAAATCTTCTATAGTATCCAGCATGTCCTAAGAAACTTCTCACATCTGTTTGCGTTTTGGGAATAGGAAGGTCTTTAATGACTTGTATCTTGGATGGATCTACCTGAATTCCTTGAGATGAAATAAAGTGTCCAAGTACCACTCCTTCACTCATCATCATATGAAATTTTTTGGTGCTTAAGGAGAGGTGGGATTGTATACATTGGTTAAGTACTTTCTCAAGATTTTATAGTGCTTCCTCAAAAGAGACACCATAAGGTGTAAAATCATCCATAAAAATTTCCATAGAGTCATTAATCATATCAGAAAAGATTCCTATAACTTCTCTTTGAAAGGTTGTTGGTGCATTACATAGTCCAAATGGGAGGACTCTATAAGAAAAAGTTCTCCATGGGCTAGTAAAATTGGTGTTATCTTGGTCTTGGGGTGCAATTTTGATCTGGTTATACCCACTGAAACCATCTAAGAAAGAGAATAATTTCTTCCTTGACAAACTATCTAACACCTGATCAATGAACGGTAACGGAAAGTGATCTTTTTGAGTGGCTTTATTTAAGGATCTATAATATACACACACACTCCATTTTCCATTTTTCTTAGGAACTATTGCCAACGGGGAAACCCATTCACTGTCAGATATAGGATATATAAACCTTGCATTAAGAAAATTTTGAAGTTCCTCTTTAAGAATTTCTCTTAAATTAGGGTTCATTCATCGTTGAGATTGGCAGATCAGTCGACAATCTTCCTTGATATAGATATGATGAGTACATAATTCAGGAGAGATTCCCTTCATATCTGTATAGTCCCATGTGAATGCTTCCTTATGTTCAAGAAGTAACTTCATTAATTGTTCTGTTTCAACAACTGTCAAGTTGGGGTTTATATTCAGTGTTTTGCCAAGTTCAATTTCTACTGGTATTCTTTTAGAAGAGATGGTAGTTGATGGTTGAGGTAGGTCTTTATAGTTAAGGTTTTCCTGGGTATCTGACTCCAAAAGTGCAACTAGTTGATTATGTGTTTCTGGAGTCACAGAGGAGGGTTCACAAATAAAATTATTAATTACTTCATCCTCAGTGGCATCTTTAAGGCTTAAGGCTTGTCTGATAGTCAAGATAGGTTGAGTAGATTGTTCATCAAAGTCCACCCATAAGGAATTGTCATTATTAATCAAGGGTGTAGCGTGAGGGGAGAGGGTAAGTTGTTTGGTCTCATATCCATTGGAAATTGTCATTGAACCAGATCTGTAGCTGATAAAGACATCTGCTGTGGCTAGCCAAGGCCTACCCAAAATTAGAGGATGACCCCCCAACTTTGTTTTAGGTTGTAATACCATAAAGTCAGCTGGATAATTCCAGGACTCAACTGAGATTATTAGGTCTTCAATGACTCCTTTTGGTTTGATTGTAGAACAGTCAGCTAATTCTAGAATGGTTGGGGTATCTTTGATTTCATTCTTCAGTTGTAATAGTTGTGAAGTTTCAAGAGTCATAATATTGATAACAGCTCCTAAGTCTACAAGAAATCGAGGAATTATTGTTTTTCCAATTTGCACTATGACAGTAGGATGGTCGGGATCACCATATTTAACTCGAGGATCTTTACCCGAAATTAGTGCAGACAAATCACCCAAGGCATGAACTGTGAGGGGATCTTTAGTTTTCGTATCGGGTTTCTTAACACAAATGTCTCGTATAGTTATGGCATAAATTGGTACATCTCTTAGTGCTTGTAATAGTGGAATTTTGACGTAGAGATTTTGTAATCCCCCTAGAAGATTGAAAACAGGTGGCTCAGGCGTTTTAGTCAAAGCTAAACGCTCACATAATGGTGGTTCTGTTGTTTCAGCAACAGTGTTTGAGGATGTTTGTACCTCTTCAGGTACATCGTGATTTTTTATTTCTTCCTTATCGGAATCAGAAGAGGTAACATCATCAATGATAGGTTCTACTACTTTTCCATATCATAAATGGATATCATTGCATTGTGCAGGGAAAAGAGAAAGTATAGGATGGTTTTGAATATCAATGCATTGCATAGCTTTATTATTGGGGTTAGGGTTAGGTTGTACAGGTAGTTGGGGCCTCATCATTTGATTATTCAGTGGAGTACCTGATGATAAAGAGAGTGGTTGCTGAACTTGTGATTGAAATTGAGGAAATTGATTTGGGAACGAGGGTTGTTGACCTCTCCAATTTGGATTCCATTGGTTAAGGTAGGGTTGGTGTTGTGGAGGCCAAGGTGTCCATATTGTTGGGTCTACAAAGGGAGGGTTTGTTTGTTGCATGGGTGGGTAATTCATTTGATTGGAGGTTGGGTATTGCATTTGGTTAAAGAGATGGTAATTTGCTTGACTAAAAGAAGGATAATTATTCCAATGATTAGAAGATGTAAATGGAATATTAGGATTCATACCTTGTCCCTGTGGTTTCCATTGCCTTCTCTGTGTCAATAGATAGACAGCTTCAACTTCTTCATCGGTTGGTTGTAATGATGCTTTGATTCCTGGTAAAGAAGGGCATTGTTGAGTTTCATGATCCTTATCACAAATGGTGCAAACTGGGTTTTTGTCCAATGGGCATTCCTTTCGTGGGTGCTTATCTCTGCATTTGGAACAAAATATGGACAGAGTTGCTTCTACTTCGGCTTGTTTCTTTTGAATCTGCAAGGTGTCAATTTGTGAAGAAAAAGAGCTTAACATTTTAGTTTTAAATTCCTCAAGTAGATTACCTATTTTGGCTGTTGTTTCTCCTCCACTGGCTGATTTTTGAACTCTTGAAAATGTGATATCCCTACTATTTGATCTATTCCTTGCAGCTCCTCTTGAACATCTTTTACAGAGGTTAACAATTTCATCATATGATTCTTTAGATATGTCCCCTTTTCCAAGCATATTCATCATATCTAGACAGTCATCCCTTACTCCTTTTAATAATATTGTTTTAAGAATATCCTTACTTACATCAGGGTGACTGGATCTTTGTAGATTATACTGTAGCCTTTCCACAAAGTCCTCCATATTTTCATCCTCTTTCTGTATCATCTTGAATAGTTCCTCTCTTTTTTCTCTTGTTCGGCAATAGCCTTGATATTTGTGCAGAAATTTCTTTTTCATCTGATCCCATGTTGTGATTACATGACCTCCAAGACTCATGAACCATCTTAATGCATTTCCCTTTAATGTTGCTAGGAATAGCTTTAATTTTTTAGCATTGGAAATGTAATCATAACTTCTGCATAATATGTCAAACTCGAAAAGGAATTCATCAGGATCTTTAGAAGATAAACCATGAAAGTTAGGTAAAGATAAAAGTGGAATATTCTTCATGGGAGCTACTCCTCTAGGAATATCACCAATAGGAAATCCTAAGGTATAAAAAGAGTTTTCATCGTTTACCTCTGCTTCAAGACCTACCTGTTCTTCATGGTGTAGTTCTTCATTATATCCATCCATGGTTTCTTCTGTTTGTTCCCCTACTACACTTGCTCGATCCTCAATGTCGTCTACTGGTTTTTCAACTGTCTCCATTTCAAAGTTTGCTTGAAAGGAAGGTCGAGGCTTTGGTTTTTGAGATCTTGGTCGTTGAGGAACAATAGATTCAGATTTTAATATAATTTGGTCGATAAAAGTATTTCTTCCTCCTCTTCCTCTTCCCCTGCCACCTGTAGGGTTAGTTTCCTTGGGGGGTCTGCGTCCTCTCATACAATCTGTACATATGAAAGAAAAATGTAAATTCTTTTGAAATCTATAATTGCCTTCCCCGGCAATGGCACCAAAATGTTGGTCACTATAATTGCTTATTAATTAAAACAATCAAGTATCACATAAATTGTCAACCCAGAGAAGTTTGTTTATCTCAAAGGCAATCAAACACTGTATATGCTCAATCTCAAAAGCAATCCAAATTTGTAGTAAAAATAATCACACCTTGCTTTGAATAGACTAAAGTTCTACTCTGAATTACAGTAAAAGTAATCTATCTATTGCAGAGTTTAAGATTCAAAAAGGAAAATAATTATCATAAGAATCCTGGATTACATTAAGAAACAACAACCTAGGAAAAATGAACCTTTCAGCACATTGCAAAGAATAATAACTATTCTGTAACAGAGAACAAGACCCTATTCCCCAAAGTAGGAACCTTTAGCACCTGTCTCTGACTATCACACTTTCATAAACTCATTCTGCAAACATAATTACCAATCAAAATGATTAACAATTACCGAAGACAAACTTTTTTGTAACAGAGAACATGACCCTATTCCCCAAAGTAGGAATCTTCATCACCTGTCTCTGACTATCACACTTTCATAAACTCATTCTGCAAACAGAATTACCAATCAAAATGACTAACAATTACCTAGGAATGAATTGTATGAATACGATGTGACAATCAGTGGAAACAGAGTTTTAACAAGGTATATATAATAACAATGCAAACACACTACAGAACTAATGGGTGAATCTTGTGAAGAAGGTGAGCCCTTTCCTTCTCACAAGATTCCCCAGAAAAAGGAATTAAGAAGAAATGCCCAGAATGATCTTTTATTCATTTTTCAAATGTGACAAGTTACAATATCCGAAGTGAACATGCTCCTTCTCTATAATTCTCTTCTATCTAAGCCTTTCTGTCCCCTCTAATGCTGATTTCCCCCTTATTTAAAGAGGAGAATCCTCTTAATACAATTAAGCATAAAACTACATGTGTATGTGCAAATCCTATTCTTAGTCTGATCTAATCTTCTATGCTGGAATAGGATATTCTGATCTCCTATAGCAAAATGTTGTTACAGTGGTTGGAATGGTGTTGGCTTGAGGTACAGCTGTTGCGGCTCATGTAACAGCTTCTTTATTTATCTTTCTTGTTACTGCTATATGTGAAATTTTGTTTTAGCATCGCAAATCATGGACTGTTTCAGCAACGGGATTTGTGTCCTGTTTGACTGTTTCAACAATCATGGTCTTCAAGCAACAACAATGGTTGTAATGGTGCTAGCTTAAGGTACGGTTGTTGCAGCTAGTGTAACAACTCCTTCTTGTTATTTCTATATGTGAAATACATTGCAAATCACAGACTGTTTCAATAACAGGATTTGCGTACTGTTTCAGCAACGTGGTCTTCAAGCAGCAATAGTATGTTAACTGCAGTTCAAACTATTTCAGCAACTATATATTTCTGATTAATGGCTAAGTATGAGAGTAATGTAAAATTATATGTAAAACAAATTAAACATATAGAAAAGAGAAGAAATGTTATATACCTTAGGATAAATAGATTAAGGTGATAATGTAGGCTTAAATATGAGTGGGAAAAGGATGTAATGATAGAAAAAAGTATGAGCAAAAAGGTACATTATAGGGTCCTAACAGTATCCTCCTATTAAGAAATTACGATGCCGATTGATTTCATCATATGGTGCTGACATGGAAAGAACCGACTCAGGGTGTGGCTGGGCCTCAAGAATTTCTAATGACTTAGAGTAAAACTAGATCACATGTTTAACCACTCTCGCAATGACATATGGCAGATGAGGATAGTTGATTTGATTGTGTATCTCAATCGGAGTTTGGGTTCTAACAAGATGCATGTGTTAAAATAAACCTAGGAACATTGATGCCGAAAGGTGTCAGGGGTCAGATATCAGGGATAAACTTATCACATTCCCTATGAACTAGCTTTCTTAAAAATGTGGATGCCGAAAAGTATCGGGGATTGGCTATTGACGAACCTTTTTATTTCTTCATTGGTACTTAATCTTTTAGCCTTTTACCGATACTGAAGGGATTGGTCATCGACAAAGTCCTTGTGTGATGCCTATCGCGAAATAAAACTCCCTTTTGCCAACGTCGACAAAGATTGAAGCTCAGCGACCTTGGTCCTCTCAAGTGATTTTCCTTCATCTCTAATTCTTCCCGATAATGAATCTCTGAGCGCGCTGGGGGAAATGTTTTGGACTATCGATTCTCTATTTAAATGTTATTATTTTAAGTTATGGGTTATCACATATTCATGCAAAATTTGAGAGACTTAAAAGAGAATCAAAGCGATAAGCAGAGGAAACATTTTAACAATGAAGTCGAATTAAACAGTGCAAAAGATCAAGTGGTTCCCAAAAAGTAAAATTTTGACATAGACGTTTTAGTGTGTGTTGAGTGCTCAACAAATGGCGACTTACTGGGAAAAAAAAATCTTTGTTCCTCCTTCAGGATCAGCTAATGCGAAAGAAGGTGGAGAAGTCAATTTGTTTTAAATCAGAGCCTCTTTTACCCTTGCATTTGAAATTATTTGGTTGATGCTTCTGGTTCTGCCTATGGGGTTTTTAACCTTTATTCCTCCTTCATTTCATGTAACCCTAACTCATGCCCTATTTGAAAAAAATCTATTAAATAATTCACTGGCATGGAGACTTTAGTTACCTTTACTCACTTGCTATGGTGTTTCTCCACTGCCAGCGAGCGTCCACAGCCTCAACGGAGTCACCCCGACATCACAGACCTTGATCTGTTACCAACGAGCATCCATAGCCCTGGAAAAGATATCTACATACCCTCTCCCACTATTCACTCATTTGGTATAGTTAACTTTTATTTTGGCAGAATGCCCTGAGCGAGTGGGAGAGGATGACATATGTCTATTTTTGAAAGTGAGATGGTTAAGATGAACTCATTGCTAGCTTTGTCTTAGGGGTTCATGTAGTCCTTTTAATATTTCCAACTTTCCCTTAAGGTTTCACTAGACCACTGGGCATGCACTTATGCATTTTCCCAAAGTTGTTCATTTGCGTAGGTTAGAGGACCCCTCGAAACAACTGCAAGTTCCTCAGTGCTTCTTGTGTTGTATGTGAGCGATGAGTTAGGAACAGAGTTTTCTATGTCACATGATTTGAGGCCAACCACTGCCTTTCTAAACACAATATTCAAAATCACATAAGTCCAAAAAGAAAAAGAAAACAACAAAAATGCATTTCACAATCATGAAAACATGCATACAAAACATAATATATATATATATATATATATATATATATATATATTAATATATATATATATATTATTGGAAATATTGTTTTAGGGCTTGGCCATTTACTGGGAGGGCGTCAGGTTCCCCCCTCAGATTCTGCAACTGATAAGTGCCTGCCCCAATCTTATCAGCTACTTGGAAAGGTCCAAGCCATAGATTCAGAAACTTAGAATGTTTTCCTTTTGGCTCATTTTCTCTGTCCCATTTTAGAACTAAGTCTTCTACTTGAAAATTATTATTTTTAGCCTTGTGTTTGTCAAACCATATTTGTTATAGAAAGATTTGCCTCACCATTTTTATCTTTCACATAGGTCCTTTTTCCATTTCTCTATGCAGACTTGTCATCCATTTTTGATGAATCCAGAGCAAAAAATATACATTTTTCCACATATACGCTCCCTATCTATTATGCAATATGCGTATATGCTGGCTGCTCCACTACAGTCTGCATACATCAAGATTTGTGCCAGAAAATACAAAAATGAGGTCGGGTTTCCATGCCACAATAGGAGATCTTTGATCCTTGGCTTTCCATATACTAGAAATGTTCTGAATCGCCCCTTCAATTGCATTTTGAAGGCTATAAGAGCACAATTTCGAGCTATGGAAAAGAGGAGAAAACATTCAATTTTGAGAGCAAAGTTAGTATGGAGAAATTACTTCATATTGAGTCTGCATCCCTTTGTCCCTTAAGTCTGAACACAATGTTCAATCCCCAAGCTCTTTCCCTATTGTTGAGAGGACCTCATTGCCTCTTTCCTATGAGATTTTCTTTGGTGGAGGATTGAATTTGTGGAGACCCAGTTGGAAGGAACTTGGTTTCTTGGTTTCGAACCGTACCAACATGGAAGTCTATAATGTTGTCACTTCAGCTTATCAATTATTAATAGAAATACTCCTTTCCCGTCCTATTGGTATCTTGCAAATATATGATTATTATCCATGGGCATGTTTGTAATGTTTATTAATGGATTATGCTATCTGATGTGCTAACCCCTTTATATTATCACTATGTACTTTCTCTGCTTGTTTGTTGAGAACTTCTTGCAGGTATAAAGCTTTGGGTCAAAGATCTCAACAATGGAGGATCATCGAACATTGGATCGAGGTAGGCCTCTTTCTTATCTTGCACATTAGTTTGTATAGCATATGTTGGAATTGAGTTGATTTTTGCAGTGATACCTGTCTATTGTGGTTTACCCTTGGCTATAGAGAGTTTTTCCCTCATAACAGAATTGGCGACTCCACTAGGGAAATTCTTCCTTCTGAGGGTTGAAGTAATTTTTCTTCTTACATTTCTCTTTTTCCTTTATGTTTCTTTTCGTATCACTGCTTGACAGATTCTGTTCTCTCTGGGTCTATGTTTTCAGCCTTTTTCCCTTGCTTGGCCTTGTTTTAAAGCATATAGGCCCCTTTTTCCTTGACAGTCACATAGACACGCTTGTTGCCTCATTGCAAGATGCATATATATGCTTTGTTTTCCTGAACAGTCGCGTATACCACTTTCCCCTGCTTGTTTGCTTGGTTTAGTGACTGTTGGGTGGGATTTGAAGATTGTTGATCCTTCTTAGATCTTTGTAGTGTGTGTTGGGATTATCTGGGATGATAGGAAACCTATTTGGAGTTGAATTTTTGGGCACAGTCTTTCTCTTTGTTTTCCATTTTTGATTTTTCCTTGTTCTCTGGGATGTTTGCTTGGTGTCTTTGTATTTTACTCGAGTTATTGATTTTATACATAGTAGAATTTGTATATCAAGTTGCTCATCAGTCCATGCATTTTCTTTTTAGTATATTGAAAATACAAAAAAATTGCCATTTTGCATTGGTTGGTATTTTTTTCTTTGAACCTTTATCATTAGCTTAGTTCGTTTAGCGAAAGGTTGCATTTTACTTTTGAATTACAGAGTTGAAATTGAAGACTGCACTATTTTTATTAGCATATCATTCATTGAAAAGTTAAAGATATACTTTGCATTATATTCATATTTATTTTTCTTCCAAAGTCATAACATCATGAGTATCACTTCCATACCTTTTTGAGTAATCATAGCCAATAAAATTTATGCTTTAAACTAAAATTGATTAGTCACGATTTTATTTTTAGGGTGCACAAACTAGCCTAGGATTTAGTGCCTTGGAATAGGATTTTGTGAGTAAACTTCTCCAAGGAAATTAAATCAACATATGTGTCTAAGACAGGGAGTTGAGAATTCCATTGTATAATTGGTAAGATTAGGAGGCTCCGCTCACACTGGAGTTAATCATGAGGTCGTGCGAAGTTAGTTGAATGGATAACCCCTGGATACTCACCTAGAGTTAGAGATATTTCTATGGATTTATTCGTATTTGGGGATCTTGCTAGTACCCATACCTCTGTGAGAGGTGGTGCTTTCAAGGTTTTGGGCTTTGCTACCCTACCCATATGGTGATCCGGACTTACGAATGATCACATGTGCATCGGTTATATAGTGGTTTATTAGTTGCTTGACTTAAGTATCTCATAGGTTACTTCCAGGGGTTATTATGCTTGTACCTTGAGTCAGATAGGGGTCGGACAACACAAAACCTTTTTTGGATTACCTCTCCGAGGGGATTTGACCGACTGGTTGTTAAGCCTATGAGGGCCCTTATAGCTGATTCTGTTACCTCCAAACTTTAGCAGGGAGTCTCAAGTCTCTCTTGGACGAGGCATACCTTCTTTCGTGAGGGAGGCCACTTAGCCACTTTAGCCCATTTGCATGCATATTGGTCGTTTGAATTTTTGGTATGCTCTTCGACTACTAGTTGTCCTTAGGATATATTTTTATTTTTGGAGAGTCATAAGTCATCATGGAGTTGGACCATCTTCCTCACAGGTCTCGTCAGTTGTTACAGTTACCACTGGTTTTCAAGTTCTTGCCTTCTAAAAGGCAGAGAGTTATCAGGAGTGGTACACACACATCCACTTTTCAGACTTGTGGTTCCACAAGGATGAAAATCAAGTCTAGTATTTAGAACACTAAGAGTTATTCAAATCCCATAACCCCTATAGTTAATGGAACCCCTTTGACACCTGCAACCACTATAGTTGCAGTGCCAGAGGCTTATACCGGTACTATGGCTCGACCTGTAGTTAATGTTTCATCTCTTGCCTCAAAACCTTTTGGGGGTTTCGGTCACTCACCGAGTTACAATGTTCAGACTATCCCCATGGCTTCTAGTCCATTTTCTTATGGTATGCCTAACTTCACTTCACAGTTTTTGACTGCCATCCCAACTGCTAGCCCTAATGCTAGCTTTGGACTTGGGGGCACTACACCTCCTTACACCCCTTTCCTGTTTGGTGGTTCTCATATTCCCCAAATGAATCCTAATGTAGGAAGTGCCCATATTCTTAAACTTGGGTCTAATCCTTCTACGACTATATGGAACAACCCAATTGGTAAACAAGATCCACCATATATGCTTATCTCCTTGGTGCCTATTCCTACTAATACTTTTGGCATGATGAATCCACTACAATCCTCTCAGTTCCCACCTGGAGGAGTTCAGTCTTACACTTTGGGCACTCCCCAACCTAGATCCAATCCAGTTGGGGGTAGTTTTCGTAACCCCCAGCCTGGATCTAATCTAGCTGGGGGAAATTTTCACAATCCTTTTCAGAACATTCCTTTCGAAATGATGCCCAACCCACCCTATACAGATCAACCCAGAGGAGGGCCTTATAATTCTGGATAGGGTTTTGGTACTTACCAAAATCCTGGATGGAATGTAGTTCCCAACACACAATATTTTGTGGGAGGATGGGGCCAGATGTCGCAACCCCATTTCCCTTTTCTAGCCATGCTCAATCTGCCAGAAATGTCTAAGTTAATGAATGACTCGGTGAGTCATGATCCCACATGGCCCCTCGTCCCCACCAAACTTCCTTCATGCAGTCCAAAGTTTGAGGGTAAGAATGGATAGGACCTTGTTGAACACGTCATTACCTTTCACCTTTGGTGCTCATCGAATTCCCTGAACCATGATTCTATTAGATTGATATTGTTTCAATGCACTTTCATTGGAGTTTCTTTGCAATGGTACATTGAGCTACCTAGGGGGACATATGGGTCATTTAATCAGTTGGTAGTATCCTTTCTCAACCACTTTCAATTGCCCATTCGTTATGATGTTGGCCTCGATATTTTGTCGACTTTATGCCGGGATACCGCTACTCACATCTCATATCATATCCAGGAATGCGTAGACGAAGGTGGTTGATTAAGAATCCTACACCCTTGACCTTTATCCTAGAATGGTTCCTAAAGTATTTGCACCCTCCTATATCGAAGGACATTGCTACTTTCGGGGTCCCCAAGGAGGAAGAAGCTATCTTTAGAGCCCAACAATTAGATTTAATATATTCTCAGTCTGGGATGTTATATCACCTTCTTCCATAAGCACCACGGTCAAATTACGATCCTAGGAAAAAACCCAAACCTCATGTCGATGGAATTGTAGGGTTCGCCAATGTAAAGTCCGTAGACTTGGCAATGAAGTCTGCCAGAGGATCAACTTCATCTGGATCCTCCAAACCCACCCAATTGGCGGATGTACATTCCGTGCAATCGTCGAAAAACCCAAATGGTGACCAACAACCAGATGGGAATAAAAGGAAAGGTTGAAACAATCGTAAGGGTGGGAAAAATGGTAACAAACTTGAGGACAAAGATAATAATGGGAAGCAAAATGATAATGCTGGAGAGGGCAAGAAAGAGAAATGTAAGGTGAAGTTTCCTTGTAAAATTTGTACCGATGACCACCTTACACACTTATGCCCCAAACCTGTGGAGGTTGTGAGGCTTTTAAATCTGTCACCCACTGTGCTAGTGAATCCATTCCCACACAACCAACACTTAGCCTCAAGCTCTTTGAATGTGGGAAATGCACCTGGTGGAAGTCAAAACCCACCACCGCAAGATGGTGACCATGTTTGTATCAATATGGTCGATGCAAAAATATATATAGCCACCCGTTCTTGAGATTATAGCTCTTCAAAAGATAGTACTATTCTAGACACTCATCCTCCCCCTATGGAGACGAATCTACAAATTGAGAAACCAGAGCCACCGCCTCGTATTCTGAAAGGAGTACTCAAGCACTCTACTCATAATCCTAATGCTAGAGATGCCATGAACTACTCTATTCTTGAGGATCTAGGCCAAACCCCTTGTGCGATGTTGTCTTTGGAGGTACTCCATATGTGTCCATCATAGAGGAATTCCTTACTCTCTGCCTTAGGAGCTCTAGAACCTAGTGGCTCAAAATTTATCAAGTTTGATGTCACAGACGTGAAGCCTCTCTTACCCTACCTTATGGCTTTCCAAATACACGTGGAGTATTCCAAGTATACTATCAAATGAGTGGTCATTGATGAAGGTGATGCCACATACGTGATGTCCCTGGTATGTTGGAAATCTCTCGGTTCTCTGACCCTTTCCAAGTCATCGAACATGTTGACTACATTTGACGGTCATTCCTTCCTCCCTCACGGTATTGTCGACGGGTGAAATTGTCCATCCGCCAATTGAGAGAGTGGAACCGGCCCGGGGTTGTCTAAATAACCCAAGCCATTTGGAATGAACCACCCTGATGGGTTTAATGGCTCCGTTGGCCACTCTAAGGCCTCCTAAGAAAACCAGAGAGAAAACTAACCTAAACTAACTAGTCTATCTAAAACAAATAAAACAAAATAAAACTAACTAAAACTATTAAACAAACTAAAACTAACTAAAAGGAAACTAAAGTAACTAAGCTAAATAAAACAAACTAAACACTAATCTAATTGAAACAAACTACTATATAAACTAAAACTAAATACAAATTATACTAACTATTCTACTAATGATTATTACACTAACTCTATTAAACAACCGTCTAGCTATTAGTCATAATACATCTTATTCACAAATATACAATATACACAACTGGCAGATTTAAGTAAAACCTGTAAAACTCATATGCTTTCTGTCCTAAGACAGCCAGAGATATGTTTTTTGATTTTTTTATATTTTATGAAAAAGAGATAAAACTAACTGAAATTAAATGATCTAATATGCTAAATCTAACTTAAACTAATATCTGAGCTAAACTAATGAAAACAACAAGCAACAGACTAGCTAACCTGGAAGCGCTCCTAGTTTATCCTGTGTAAGATGACTTTGAAGCTGATCGGAGGAAGTAAACTCGCACCGGTTAATCCCAAATCTTTTTGTAAACAATCAGCTATGATGCTTCTTCGAGTTATTTACAGGACAAACAAGACATAAAAGATCATAACAATCTTATGATTATAAATATCTGCAATAAGGGAAACCTGTTATACAGAAAATTATATTTAACAACTCAATTCATGAAGAAGATAAACCTGTCATTCACAAACTGAATTAGACAATTGTTATATCTTTTATACAGTTGAAAGAAACCAGATATGGATTACAGTGATTAAACTTATATCATTTGCATATGATCAAGATAGCTAAAGTAGTCATAAATCATATTCAAAATTGATATACACAACATGAAACAAAATGTTGATATATTGAGAAGCTAAAGCTGTGTCAAAACACCAAATTCTGCTTCAGTCTATGTTATAACTCCATATCCTTGTTCTCCCATGAATGAGGATGAACATTATTACAAAAATCATAAGTATATATAGGTCTCTCCACAGGGTAAAACCTCCCTGTGGATAATATCAAAATGTTTTACATAATCTGGGAACAATCCCAAAATCAACTAAACTAAGCAACTAAAATGCAAGTGAAATCTTTGGAATATCCCCTAACTGCCCATAAACTCAACTACAATTTCGAATTTACCTGCAATAGAACACAATTATCAAATTAGAGAGATATTTCAGTAACAAAATAATAAAAATTTGATCCTACAGATTTAGCTACAGAATCATTTGATTCTGTAGCTAGTCTAAAATAAAAAACAGGACTAGATAGAAATCAAACGAAATCTTTTAAAAAAAATCCAATTTAATTTGCTTTTAATGAAGATTAAAATCAAATTACTAATGGTTCAAGCAAATTTATCATTCAAATCAAACCAAATCGACAAGAATATAATCGAAATAGGATAAGAATGCTCTGCTTTTTAATTGCCATAAAAATCACGACAAGCATGTTTCACATCAAATGAAATTAAGCAGTGAATCAGATAAGATGCGATAATCATAATCAATACAACAAAAATCCAACAGAATCGTAATCGATTTGCCACATTCTGCTGTATAAAATCCACATCATTTTAATCAAATGCCAATATGGAAAGGCTGTTACAATTATAATCAAAATGGAACAAGCGTAACAACATCCACAAAACTTTGCCATAGATTTCAATTTCTGGGTATCACACGTTTAACAGACATGACAAAAATAATGATCATAAACATCATTGACTCGTTATAGCAATAGAAATAGATAGATATCATTCAATCAAGTGCAAAGATAGGTAAATTGTTTCGATTGTGTTCAAATAAAATCGTACTCAATCAGTAACGACCCAACGAATTTCGTTATTAATAACCACATAGTCAATATATAGGAGCATGATAGAATCAACAGAATCCATAATATAAACTGGGTAACTAATCAAAATGAATATGGATGAGCTTAATTATAGCAACAAATCGTGAGACTGGATACAGTTAATTTCGTTGCTCAAATCGAATTCAAACAATATATTTATTGCAATCTGATAACATGGTCAAACAAAACAGTCTGAATCGATTGATTGAGTGTATCTATTCGCAATTTTGTCATGCAATAACAGAATGATATTCGAATTGGTCAGAAGACATAGAACATATAATCACAATAGCTAACCATATCACATAACATGTAACCAATTCGAAATGAGATATTGACTATGTTCAGAATTGGAATACCAAAAACAACCTGTGTTTAGAAAATATTAACAACTTCGATAATCAATAGAGTATTCAATTGAAACCAAATCAAAACAATCAAATATATCCCACGATTAGTCGAATCAAAACCAAATCCAATCAAAACTTAAACGATAATGAAAATTGATTTATCAAAACAAAATTATATATAACAGTGCATGCTTGTGTGAGACAGAGTAGGTCCACAGTGTAAACAAAGTTTATAAATAGGTGAAAGTCATACCAGTGAGGCTGTTCGAACTATGCCAATTTTGAATTGACGACTGTTGTAGCCGACTCCACGTTTTTAAACAAAATCGAACCTGTTGTTTGCTGTTTCTTATCAGTGGATGGCATCTTTGCCTTTTGACTGGTGAGCCTTGCAACTTGATCCTCCAAAGCATGGATTCTGGACTGTAGCATTGGCACATCAAGGTAATACCTTTCCAACCATGAGGCACATTGATCACATGGTGGAGCAGCTGGTTCGGCTAAGGTAGGAGGGGGTTTCGACGAGTCAGCTGGGGTTTCACAAGGTATTTTGATGCCTGGATAGTTAGGATCACTTTGCAAGCAAGGTGGTAGACTGTTCACAAAATCATATGCAGTTTTATCACACAGATCTTCTGAATAGGGATACTCACTCGCCAGGTAACGTTCAATCTCTGAGTCAGAGTCTTCTCTCACCATAATAGGGTCAGGACTAACAGGTGCTTTTGGTTTGTTTCTTGCCATGCGAGAGATTAACCGAGCATTCTTCTTGCCTTTAGAATTGGCAATGGGTTTGGCTTTGGGCCTCTTAGCCACGGGTTTAGCAGTTTCGATATGTTGGGTCATAGAACCGGGTAGGTCAATAGGTGAATCGGGTAGGGGTTTAGGTAACAGAGCACTGTAAGGCACATGGGGTATTGATTTTCTCTCGCTCACCATAGGTTTATCAACCTGTGGCGGGCTTGAGTCACCAAAATTATTGCGTTTAAGAAAATCCTCCCAACAGTCTCAGTGTAACCCCAACTCACAAACCATAAGCATTTTAATTAACCCGAAATGAAATAGACTGTTATTGGACTGGTTCCATTTGTACCTTTTAGACATTTTAAACAGACTCCTATGCAAATAGTAAGGCATATTAAGTTCATAGCCCATGAAAACCATAAGTAGCTGAAGGTGGTATAAGAAAATGAAACCATACCGGCCCTCACAGGTAATGAACTGCTTGGTTACCATCAGCAAGTCGTGCCAGTGTTGCTTGAGCATGTTTGCGGGCAAACCCTGGTCACAAGAACTCACCCTTCGTGACTGGAAGAATAATGTCCACTGGACATCTTCCACTTTGCAATTTTTTTTTACTATTTCTATCCGACAGCAGGTAGACCGGTGGCTAAACTGAGAAATTGCTCATCAATTTCTAATTGCACATCCCCAACCTTGGCTCAGCCGCCATCGAAGGTTAATGCAACTTGCAGAGCCATGCGAGGGTTATATCCATCAAACTTTTGTATGAACGGGAGCCATATGAAATCCTCCAGGTCGCTGTAAGCACCATCAAACATCAACAGTGCTTGGCTACCATTGGGTTCAGCCCTTACAACCCAAGCCATGGTGCGGGTGCATGGTAGGGTTTGGATAATACACAGGAGAAAAAATCATTATGGCTAACAGTTGTAAGCGCTCAAAGGGGAATGAATTCATGTATGCGTGTGAAGGTGGTGGGATTATCACCACCATGAAGCATAGTAATGGCACAGTACAATGTTGTTCAATCAATAATAATATCGTTTAAACCACATTAATCGGCCAACCCGAAAATTTGAGCGGTGAATAACCATATCAACGTGCCATTAATCAATGTAAAACCAAAACCATAATTCATATTAATGCGCCATGTGTATAATTCAAACCAACATGAAATCCAAAAGCTTCACCAATGCGCCAAGTGTAAAACATTGCCATGAAATCAAACTCACCTCTGACCCATGCGCTTGTTGCATAATCCAATGTTTTGATCAAAAGTTTTTTTTTTTTAAAAACATGGTGACAATAGATAAATCGATAAGTCAAAGGCTCATAATAGTTAGGATCACATCATATAAAAACCTTTAATCCACCATGACCCCTATATAATCAAATATAATTCATCAATCAACATGCTCAATGCCTTTTCAAAAAAAAATCAAATTGCGCAATCAAAGTAAGAGTAGGTAAATGGTCATAGTTTGAACAATCATTCCAGCCACTTAATAATAAACCAAAGTGTTGGCGGGCGAAAATGACCGTCCGTCAACTGGGAGAGTGGAACCGGTCCGGGGTTGTCTAAATAACCCAAGCCGTTTGGTATGGACCACCCTGACGAGTTTAACGGCTCCGTTGTCCGCCCTAAGGTCTCGTAAGGAAACCAAAGAGAAGGTGATTTAAGCTAAATGATCTAAACTAAGGAAACTAGAAACTAATAAAACAAACTTAACTTAACTATATTAATCTAACTATAAACTACTATCTACAAACTACTAACTATGATCATAATAACTCAAATCAACTACCTAATTGTCAGCAGCAATCATTCTTTATTCACAAATATACAATATGGACAAATTACAGATTTGATTAAAACCTGCAAAAATCATGCGTTCGCTGCCCCAAGACAGCCCAAGATCTATTTTTGTCTTTTTATATTTTATAAAACAGAAAGGAAACTAACTGCAATTAAATAATCTGATCTAAATCTAACTAAACTGCTAATTAATTAAACGATAAACATCTATCTAATTAACCTGGATATGCTCCAAGTTTGTCCTGTGTAAGATGACTTCGTAAGCAGGTTGGAGGAAGAAGTTCACACCATTTAGCTCTCAAGCTTCACGCAAGGGATCAACTATAATGCTTCCTGAAGTGAGGTGCAGGACAAACAAGACATAAAAAGAATCATAACAGTTTTAAGATTATGAATTTATGTAAGAGAGAAGCCTACAATACAGCAAATTCATATATGATAATCCAATTCATAAAGAAGACAAGGCTATCGTTTATAAACTGAATCCTTAAACTGTCATATCTTTTATCAAATAGGAAGTAACAAGGAATGCATAATAATAAGAAATTATATCATTTGAATTCGATTTAGACAACAAGGTGATACTAAACCAGACACAATATGATATACAAAACTGAGAACAAAGTGTCAATGTATTGAGAAGCAAAGGCCATAACAATGCATTAATTCTGCTCCAGTTTGCATTAAGCTCACAAATCCTTGTTCTCCCAAAAAAAACTGAGTCCCTTCTTATTACAAAATCATGAGTTTAAATAAGTTTTCACAAGGTAAAAACACCCTTGTGAGAAATAGCAAACAGTTTACAAAATATGGGAGTAATCCCAAAAATCTCTAAAACTAAAATGCAAATAAAAACTGTAGATCATTCCCCAACTGTCCATAGTATCTATTGACAATTCGTAATGCCCTGCAATAGACACCAGAATCAAGTTAGAAAACTGTCTAATTAAGAAAATAACAATAAAATTGCAACTATAGACTCAGCTACAGAATCGTTTGATTCTGTAGCTGGTCAAAATAGTAAAACGACCAGATATGAACCAAATCAAATCGTATCTAATCAAATAACAATAACTAATAAATCATTATGGATTAAATCAAACAAAACTGAATGGCATATGGTAAGAACAGTATAGGTATGCCATTCGATATGAAACAGGAATACTCTGTTTATCCAATCTTCCACAAAATCGAATACAATCATAACCAGAATGTTTCACGACATCATCCATAACAAACCAAATCGTATGGGATCGTTGTTACCAGATATGCGTTAAATCCATTGCTGACATTACTATATCCATTTGATCCAATCATAGTTATCATAATCTTGCAAACAAATTCATAACTGTAATTGACCAATTACAGTCAAAATACCATATTGATATTATTCACACAATGCATAAATCGTTTACAATGTAATAGAATTGATTTCATAAGTATCGAATCAGCAATCTCCACGTTAGATCACTCTACTATTAATACACAGAATTTTAACAGAGTCATCAATGATATATTACAAATCAAAAAGATTTGATACCATTAACCAATTCATATAACCATATCGATCATCAGAATACAATCAACATTGTAACAGTCAATATCTATTCGAGATTTGATCATTAAACAGAGTGTATTCGAATCGGTCTCAATATAGAAACTACAACTAACACAATCAACCGATTAACTCATTGTATCATACATGAGATAATTGAATCAAACAGAAATACCATTCATATTCCAGAAATAGAAAATATATGAAACCATAACATTTTCAAAACCAATTATAGTCAATCCAGAAATAGATAAAACTTATGCATGACAAGGCGAGTCAAACTTATCAACAGAGCACATGATATCACTGCATAAAAGAGGGAAAACCATACCATCACATCTGCTGCAGTTATGTTAATTTGGAATTAACAATGGCGGTCGCAGATTCAACGTTTTTAAACAGGATTGATCCAGTGGTGCGTTGATTCTTATCATTTGGATGCCCCTTATCATTGCGACCAGCTAACCTTGCTACTTGGCTCTCCAAATCCTGAATCTTGGATTGTAACTTTGGAACATCCAAGTAGTAACGTTCTAGCCATAGTCCACACTGGTCACAGGGTGCAGTAACCTTTTGAGCAGGGGAGGGTTTAGACGATTCACCACGGGTCTCAAAAGGAGACTTGATACCAGGATAGTCTGGATTGTCTTGAAGACACGGAGGCAAATTATCAACGAAATCGTAGGGAGGTTCATCATCACCAAAACCCTCTCGAGCAAGAAAACGCTCAATACTCGAATTAGAGTCATCACCAATCGTGATAGGCTCGGTTTTGACAGGGGGTTTTGACTTGTTTCTCTCCATACGAGAGATCAATCTAGCATTCTTTTTGTTTTTAACCGCGTTCTTAGCCCTTGCCTTAGAGGTTATGGGCTTAACAGCTTTAGTCACGGCCATAGGTGAGTCAGGTTCGGGTGTGGGTAGTAGAACACTGTAGGGAACAGGGGTAGTCTTATCTCTGGAAACCATAGGTTTATCAACAGGAGGAGGGTTTGATTCTTCGAAACCATTCCTGTTGAGGAAATTCTGCCAGGAATCTCGACGCAGACCCAATTCACTAACAACCAGCATCTTAATCAAACCAACATGAAATAGGCTCGTGTCAGCCTGATTTCGTTTATATCTCTTGGCCATTTTAAATATACTTCGGTGTAAATAATACGGCATGTTGAGCTCAAAACCCATAAACACCATAAGCAAACGTAGATGGAACAGAAAGACGAATCCATACCTGCCTTCGCACGTTATAAATTGCTTGAGGATCATCAGTAGGTCATACCAGCGAGGCTTAAGAATTTTCGCTGGAAGTCCTCTGTTACATGAATTTACAGTGCGAGAGTGAAACAGTAATGTCCATGGGACATCCTTAACCCTGTAGTTCTTGGACCATTTTTCTCCGATGACAGGTAAACCGGTTGCCAAACTGATAGACTGCTCGGTGATTTCCAACTGGAGGTCTCCAACCTTGGCTCTGCCACCGTCAAATGACAGTGCGAATTGCCTAGCAACAACCATATTGAAGCCATCAAACTTCCAAATAAACGAAAGCCACCCGAATTCCTCGAGATCGGCATATGCACCATCAAACGTTAACAGTGCCTGACTGCCATTAGGCTCAGCTCTCACCACAGGAGCCATCTCCTCACGACCATGGTAGGATTCACATCGGATACACAACACACAGAGTGAATCACGAAAGGGTTTCAAAGCTTGAATGCTTGACGAGACCGAAAACTACTCAGGCGTGCGAAGGTGGTGGGTTTAACATCACCACGTACCATATTTATGAGTCCTGTTCTGAGCTGTTCAAACCATAATCATAAAACCAATTGTATTGACCAGCGAGCGGGTGATTCACCATATCTACGTGCCAACATACAAATCAGAACCAGCACATAATACAATATCCAAGCGCCAAGTGTTAAGTTCAACACCAACACAGTACCTGCATTAATTATGAGTTAACGCGCCAATTCCACCGTCATCCGCTTAATCACGAGGTTTAATGCTAACTGATAGCTCGGGGTTTTATACTCATCGTATAATCTGCTTGGCAAGCATAGTATGCCAAGAATCGATTTCCCAAAATCGAACAAGATCAACTTATGCGCCATTAAGACCATTGTTATCATACCTTCACGAATTTGCCATTATATTTGGTGTATACCATATGCGTTTACATTGCAATACAAATTTTTCATATGATAATCAAATGAAAACCATAACAAGGGCAAAACAGTATGAGCAAATATGTTACAATTGTCATAAATAAAACCAATAACTTTCATGCTCAAAGTTTTAATGATGGAACATATTAAAAGCGCAATCAAGGTAAGTCAATGATCAAGATCATAAGTCTTTTAAAACCTTAACCAATCATGCAATAAACCAGTGATCAATTATCAACCAACAAATCAAAAAGACGATGACAGAACAGTCAACAAAATAGGTGTTTTCACATTCGCAATTGTGAAAACTGAGTCGAAATTGAATTGTAATGGTTGCGAAAACGAGACACATGTCCATTAGCATAATGAGACAAAGATTCATCAAGATACCGCAAGGGGTGTAGGCAGCTTTTGAGAGTAATCGAGGAAAAATGTGGGTTGGCTGCCAACACAAAGGTAAGTACTAACTAGCATATCAATGAGCAGATCATGAAAATTCAAATAACGATGGAGGATTTTTCACGCTTTCAGTCGTGAAAACTAAATTGAAACCAAATTGCAAATGTTGCTTGAAATGAAAGTGTCGTATTTTTGCGAAATGCGACAGAAATTTGAAGTTCATAGACATAGGTGTAGGCAGCTTTTATGGTAATGGAAAAAATTGAATTGGCTGCCAACAATGGCGACACACTGGGAGAAGCAGTTATCTCTGTCGAAAGAAACAAATTCAGATTAAGACAGCAAAGAAAAATTCGACTTAAAAACAACAACCAGAAAATCGTACAAACATCATCATTTACTATCTTTTTCAGCGATGTTTTAAAAGACGCAAACCAATAACAGTCCTAAGATCAACAAGTCATGATTTTTATGATAAAATCTTCAATACTGTTGGCATGGCCACTGCTGCTAGCAGGCATCCATAGCCTCGATAGGGTTTCCATTTAACCCACTCGGACGTCTGTATCCTGTCAAGAAGTTCTAGATTAGAATAAAGGACTTTAAAAGAGGTTTCTTATAATTTTATAGATTTTCATTTACCCGACATTGCTTCGCTACCAGCAGGCCTGTTCAGTACCCCGACGAAGTTGTCTTGGCGCCATACTTGCATTTACCCACTGCCATCGGACCTGTTCAGTATCCCGGCGGGTTTACAAACACTTCCCACAGCTCTTATTAACATTTTTATTTTATTTTTCTTTATATATAGTTGAGCGAGGTGATGCTGAAAAGTCTTGATATTTTATCATATTTTTAGACCTCATCATAATTTTCCTGATATTGTCCTTTATTCAGCTCCATAAATGTTTTATTTCTAAAACAACTTGCTATGATAGGGAGACATCTTTTTGAGTCATTCCTTTACGGAAAAGGGACAGCGTAAAAAGATAAATATGATCATGACAAACTTTGCTTAGAGATTGAAATTAGTAAACTTCTTTCAAACAACAAAATTTTCCAACATAAATATCATTTTTAGAAATATGTCACTGATGTTCGTACAACCTTTCAGAAGTTATTTCAGCGAAGAGAATTTCCCATGGTCTTTGTCTGAATGGCTCAGTGCACAGACATGCATATGTTTCAAAAACACAAAAACTGATCATTCAAATCAAAACCAAAAACGAAAATAAAGGAAAAAATAAAAACAAAAGGAAATATTTACATAATATACAAGGGTAGAAATCAAGCAAAGTATCTTTTCAGGGCTTGGCCATTTACCGGATAGGTGTCAAGCTTCCCTTCAAGATTCTGCAAACGAAAGGAACTAGGACCCAACTTCTCAGCAATTAAAAATGTCCCAAGCCACAAATTTTGAAATTTGGTGTGTTCACCCTTCCCTTCGTGTGGTTTGTCCCACTTTAAGACGAGATCGCCTACTTCAAAATTCCTATCAGAAGCAGAACTAGAATCGAACCAGCTTTTTATCAGTTGTTGATGTTGATCTAATTTGCGCTTAGATTGGGTTCGTATTTCTTCTAACTTCATCAAAGCATTAATACGCCTTTCTAAAGGGGGACAATCTTCTTCTTGAACTTTTTGTGACAATTGGAGTGAAGGAAGAAGAATATGAGGTGGAAAAATGGCTTCTCTACCATAAACGAGAAAAAAGGGGGAATTACCTATAGCAGCTTTGGGTGTCACTCTATCCGCCCACAGTGCATTCAGCAGTGCGTTGTGCCAGCTCTTGTGATTTTCAGCCACGGTTCTCTTGATAATCTTGATCAAGTTCTTGTTTGTTGATTCTGCTAAGTCGTTGCCCTGGGGGTAATAACTAGTGGAATACTTCAGCTTTATTCCCTTTTCTAAGGCGAACTCACTCATCTCAAGAGAAGAAAAGTATGAAGCGTTATCAAAGACTAGACAATCAGGGATGCCAAAACGGGTGATGATATTCGAGTTTAGAAAAGCGATCACCTGACTGGTGTTAACAGTTCTTAGCGCGGTGGCATCAGACCATCGAGTAAAGTAATCAATGGCTGTCAAAATATACTTGTGTTGTTGTGCGGATGGAGGGTTAATAGGACCGATGATATCAAGGCCCCATTGCTGGAAAGGAGAATCGACTGAAACGGGTTGCAAGGGGAAGGCTGGTTTTTGCAATCGCCTTGATGCTTTCTGACAAATGATACATTTACGTCACAAGGCGTGGGCATCCCTAAAAAGTGTGGGCCAGTAGTAACCAGCTCTTAAAACCTTATGAGCAGTGGTATCGCCACCGAAGTGACCACCAGCTTCTCCTGCATGCAACTCAAGCAAGACTTTCTCCGCTTCGTCCTTTTCAAGACAACGCATCAGTACGCCGTCGAAATTATGACGAAACAGTATACTGTTAACTAGATGAAAGGAGGCGGACTTTAGTCTCAACGCTCTACTTTTGGCTGGGTCAAGGTGACGGGGTGCTGATCCATGTTCAAGAAAAAATCTAATATCGTCGTACCAAGTACTTACGAGGTTTTGTGCGCAACAAATCAAACTTCGATTGCATTGTTCTAGGTCTAACTTATCCCTATCTTCTTGTTGTTTGGTTTCTGAATCAACTACTAACTTACACAACCCTTGGCCTCTCACGATCTGTGCTGGGGTGATTTCTAAGTCATACTCCTGCAAGGAGGTGACCCAGTTGGCTCTTTTCTCTCCTAACTCCTTTTGCACTAACAAGTTCCTTACAGCAGGGTAAGGGACAATGACCTTCGTCCTTGACTTCAAAAGATAAGACCGAAAATGCTTAACTGCCTTGAAGACAACGTAGGCTTGTCGATCGACTGCTGGGTAGTTAAGATCAACGCCTTTGAAAGCCGAGCTCATAAAGGTGATGGGTACTTCGTTGTTCTCATAATTCTTCTGAGTTAGGACTGCAGCATAGGAATGATCAGAGGCAAAAGTGTAGAGTGTAAAGTCTTGAGAGAAATCAGGGCTCATGAGAGATGGAGCGTCTATTATGGACTTCTTTATAGCATTGAAAGCTTGGTTTTCTGTGGGTCCCCAGCGATAGTGGGTGTCTTTCTTAATCAGGTTCTAGAGAGGCCTAACCATTTCAGAGAAACTGGGGACAAATCTTCTCACGAAATTAATCTGGCCTAGGAAAGACTGCATGGATTTTTTGGAGGTAGGTGGGGGAAGTTTAGCAATGACTTGGGTCCTCTCGGGGTCAATAATCATTC
>ML778270.1:111592-189664 GCA_009831015.1 Picea engelmannii | reverse complement strand
TTAGAATAAACGGTCACATCATCTAAGTAGACTACTACGGAATGATTGATTAAGCCTCTAAAAGCAATGTCCATTGCTCTCTGAAAGGTAGCACCAGCATTAATCAATCCAAAAGGCATTTTGCGATAAGCATAAGTGCCCCATGGGGTACGGAAGGTAGTTTTTAATTGGTCTGACGCAGACATCAAGACTTGGTTGTATCCAGAGAAACCATCTAGTAAGGATAGCCTCTCGGAACCAGATACTTGTTGAAGAATATGTTCCATGGGAGGGACAGGATAATTATCTTTATCATATGCTTTGTTGAGGTTTCAAAAATCGACACAAAGTTGAATTTCCTCGTTCTTCTTCCGCACTGGGACAAGGTTGGATACCCATTGAGTGTGTCTAACAGGAAAAATTATTTTAGCACCTAGGAGTTTATTCAATTCTTTTTGTACGGTCGGTTCTAGTTTAGGATGCATTTTCCTCAGTTTCTGTTGGAAGGGCAAGGTTTGGGGTTTCATTGGGATGACATGCTGTATAATATTAGGATCGAATGTTTTAAGATCATCATAAGTCCAAGCAAAGACATCCTTGAATTCTTTAAATAATTTAACAAAAGCAGCTTTTTCTTGTCTAGAACATCCCAAGCCTAAGTTGATACATTGAGGATTTTCACTAGTTCCTAAATTGACTTTTTCATAAGACAATGAGGAACTGTTGGTTTTACAATTGACCGTCCTTTTAAATTTATCTTCAAAATCATAAAACTTTTCTAGTCTAACAACAGATTTAGGTATGGAATTTACCATGTCTGATAGAGCTTCAGGAGATTTCGGATTAGGTATTACCGTAAAGTCATGCAAATTGTCGTCGTGTGTTTGTTCATCTATCACAGCGCCTTGAAAGGTTTCTTCCATGTGCAGAAAGTTAATGATTTTCTGATCATCATAAAATACTCTCCAGTTTGTGATATTGTAGAGGAACAGATGGTCGAAACAATAGCTCTATAGAGAATGCGTTTGGAGATAAGCCTTTTGCAGGAAGAAGTTTAGAGGCAACATTAGCTAGTAGATCTGCTTCAGCATTATTTAATCTAGGGATGGAATTTATATTAAAAGAAGAAATTTTTTTCATTAAACTCCATAACTTAGATAGGTGTGGGGAAAGACAGTGTATAGAATCTCTCACCTGCCTGACCACTATCTCAGAGTCGTCAAATACAACCAGATTTTGAATGTGCATGTCCAAGGATTTTCTGAGACCTTGTAATAAAGCCTCATATTCTAAAATATTGTTAGTACATTCAAATTCTAATCTACAAGCCAATAATGTTTTGTTACCTGCCAGATCAATAATGATGCAGCCTGCACCGGCTCCTTCTTTAGACTTGGAACCGTCGAAATATATAGACCAAATTTGATTTCCATCATGCTCACAGGACTGTTGGATAGAAGTTTTTGGTTGCGTACATGCTATGATCTCGGGTTGCTGTTGCGGATTGTTGATAGGTGAAGCTTCAGCCGTGAAATTTCCAAAGAAGGTGTCCATCCCTTGGACTTCATGTGAATCCGTCGGAGGTGTATATGGTTCATTCAGGTCATTCAAGTCTGTTACCATGAACTTGAGGTAATGCTCACGATTCACCCTGATCTTGTTGGGCTTACCATTTTCTGGAAGCCATAAGTGAGACCAGACTGTTGAGAAGTAACCATGTAGTTGCTTTGACCAGTCCCTGCTCAAAAACATACCATACACTTCTGGAATATCCTCCACAATTATATCAATAACCTGATGAACCTTAGGGTTAGACGATAATCTAATCAATACATTTTTCAGTTCGCCTATAACTTTAACATCTGTTCGATCAAGTTGTATGATTTTCAAAGAAGATGGTTCTACTTCGGCGTTAATCTTTTGGCAAACTGACCAAGGCATCACATTTGATGATGTTCCTAAGTCAACCATACAATTACGCACATTTTTGTTGAAGATTTTGAAAGTTAAAAGAAAAGGAGGTACATTCTTGCGAGTACTAAGAGTTGTAGCTTGTGGTTTCTTACTCGCGGTTTCTAATGCTACTTTATCTATATTACTCGCATTATTTACATTATTTACACTATTTGCAGGAGGTACAGGAAGGCTTCCTTTATCTTGAGGATCAGGGTTAATTTTTGTGGAAGTCTTCTACGGAACTTTTCTTTACACAACCTTATTACCATTTGAATTACCATTCTTGCCATTGTCTAAAATATTTTGCAACATCTTTTGTAACAAAAATGGAAATTTCAACAACTCATAAATAGAAATGTTAGCCCGTAATTTTTTAAGATCTTCAACAACATCATAATCTAACTTAGGGCTAGTATTACTTTGTTTAGTTTCTACTGATTTAGATGGCTTTAGAGGTAAAGTTGTAGTGTTCTCGGCAGGAGGTTTATTTGCTGTCTTACTCCTAGTGTTGTAAGGGTGAACAGTCTCGAAGTTGGCTTGAAAGATACTATCTGAGAAATGTCCAAAGATATTTTGAGAAGACTCTTCTTCTTGAGTTGTTTCCTGCTTGACTTCCTCTTGAGGGATTTCAGGAGGCATCAAGTCATCTTGAGCTCCTAGAATTGTCTGGAGAGTGCATTGCAAACTTTCTAGGTTCAAGCCTTCGGGGTTTGGATTAGGCCGGTTTGGGGGAAAAGGATTTTAGAAAGGGGGTTTGTAGGGTCCTTTACTCGAAGAGGCTTCTTTAGTCGACCTTTTTAAATCTATAACTAGATTAGATAATTTTTGTACAACTTTGGTTAAATTTTCTAGATCAGAGTTTTCAAGTTGTGTTTTGTTTTGTGTAGGTCTGAGAAGAATTTCAATCTTCTTTTTGGAAGAAGAAACAGTCTCAGTTTCGTTGCTAGAAGAATCCTTAAGGCTAAGTATATCCTTTTCAATCTGAGTAGCCTCTTCGAAGGCTTCTAACAACGTGGCCTTTTTAGATCTTTTAACCCAAATAGCTATACTTTGATGTAGAGCTTTAGTGTAGTAAGCTATTACAAGACTCTTAGCAGACATAGAGTTTGCAGGGATTCGATTTTTAAGTGTTAGAAATCTTTGATTAAAATCTTTAACTTTTTCTTTTGAATTCATTTTTAAGTTCGAAAGATCCATGACTAAGACTTCCAGAGGTTTGCCATCTCCGAATTTTTCCAAAAAGCACGACTCAAACTTTTCCCAAGACACTATGGTATGGGGCTATTGGGAAAAGTACCAAGTGGGCACATTACCCTCAAAGGTGTAAGGGAACAACCTACAGACAACATCTTCATGTTCAAAATTACGGAGTTTGATGGCTAACATAAATTTTTTGATATGATCTTTGGCTATCTTTTTTGAATCGGGATCAAACTTAGGAATCCATTTTTTCGGATGCTTGGGTAAAGGGTGCTGGGCTCCAGGTACAGCTACAACATCCTGGTCCAACTAGGGTCTAGCAGGGTTGTTCTGATTTGCCATTGGTGAATTGGGTGTAGAAGGCTGAGAAGGTGGATTGCCTTCATCAGAAGAGGAATCTCCTCCAGAAGAGGAAGGAGATGAAGGAGGTGGTGAAGGAGGTATCCCAGATCCTCCTGTAGTAGGATTTAAGTTTGGATCTCGAGAATTCACAGCGAGTTCAATGTCACCTAACTGTTCTCTGATATCATAGAAAACTAAAGGTTGACCCCATGGGCAGTTTGGTTGCCTGAGACTTGCTAAGGCACTATGTGTTTTGATAAGAGATTGACGAAAAATCTCTTGGAGATCACCACCTGTAGGATTAGGGGTTGTTGGCTCAACTGTGATCTGCAGATCTTCGGTTGAAGTAGTTGTTGTTTGAGGGGGGATATTATCTTGTGAATGGCTTCTAGTCACTATAGGTGTGCGATTAGGTGGGGGAGGAGTCTTGCGACCGCCTCGTGCCATTAATTAAGTTCTGGCCCTCCTTCTAGCGCCATTTGTTGACGAGCAAAATTGTCCGTCCGTGAATTGAGAGAGTAGAACCGGTTTGGGGTTGTCTAAATAACCCAAGCCATTTGGAATGAACCACCCTGACGGGTTTAATGGCTCCGTTGGCCGCTCTAAGGCCTCCTAAGAAAACTAGAGAGAAAACTAACCTAAACTAACTAGTCTATCTAAAACAAATAAAACAAAATAAAACTAACTAAAACTAACTAAAACTATTAAACAAACTAAAACTAACTAAAAGGAAACTAAAGTAACTAAGATAAATAAAACGAACTAAACACTAATCTAATTGAAACAAACTACTATATAAACTAAAACTAAATACAAATTATACTAACTATTCTACTAATGATTATTACACTAACTATATTAAACAACCGTCTAGCTATTAGTCATAATACAACTTATTCACAAATATACAATATACACAACTGGCAGATTTAAGTAAAACCTGTAAAACTCATATGCTTTATGTCCTAAGACAGCCAGAGACATGTTTTTTTATTTTTTTATATTTTATGAAAAAGAGATAAAACTAACTGAAATTAAACAATCTAATATACTAAATCTAACTTAAACTAATATCTGAGCTAAACTAATGAAAACAACAAGCAACAGACTAGCTAACCTCGAAGCGCTCCTAGTTTATCCTGCGTAAGATGACTTTGAAGCTGATCAGAGGAAGTAAACTCGCACTGGTTAATCCCAAAGCTTTTTGTAAACAATCAGCTATGCTGCTTCTTCGAGTTATTTACAGGACAAACAAGACATAAAAGATCAGAACAATCTTATGATTATAAATATCTACAATAAGGGAAACCTGTTATGCAGAAAATTATATTTAACAACTCAATTCATGAAGAAGATAAACCTGTCATTCACAAACTGAATTAGACAATTGTTATATCTTTTATACAGTTGAAAGAAACCAAATATGGATTACAGTGATTAAACTTATATCATTTTCTTATGATCAAGATAGCTAAAGTAGTCATAAATCATATTCAAAATTGATATACACAACATGAAACAAAATGTTGATATATTGAGAAGCTAAAGCTGTGTCAAAACACCAAATTCTGCTTCAGTCTATGTTATAACTCCATATCCTTGTTCTCCCATGAATGAGGATGAACATTATTACAAAAATCATAAGTAAATATAGGTCACTCCACAGGGTAAAACCTCCCCGTGGATAATATCAAAATGTTTTACATAATCTGGGAACAATCCCAAAATCAACTAAACTAATCAACTAAAATGCAAGTGAAATCTCTGGAATATCCCCTAACTACCCATAAACTCAACTGCAATTTCGAATTTACCTGCAATAGAACACAATTATCAAATTAGAGAGATATTTCAGTAACAAAATAATAAAATTTTGATCCTACAGACTTAGCTACAGAATCATCTGATTCTGTAGGTAGTCTAAAATAGCAAATAGGACTAGATAGAAATCAAACGAAATCTTTTAAAGACAATCCAATTTAATTTTCTTTTAATGAAGATTAAAATCAAATTACTAATGGTTCAAGCAAATTTATCATTCAAATCAAACCAAATCGACAAGAATATAATTGAAACATGATAAGAATGCTCTTCTTTTTAATTGCCATAAAATATGGTCAAATCACGACAAGCATGTTTCACATGAAATGAAATTAAGTAGTGAATCAGATAAGATGCGATAATCGTAATCAATACAACAAAAATCCAACAGAGTCGTAATCGATTTTCCACATTCTGCTGTATAAAATCCACATCGTTTTAATCAAATGCCAATATGGAAAGGCTGTTACGATTATAATCAAAATGGAACAAGCGTAACAGCATCCACAAAGCTTTGCCATAGATTTCGATTTCTGGGTATCACACGTTTAACAGACATGAAAAAAATAATGATCATAACCATCATTGACTCGTTATAGCAATAGCAATAGATAGATATCATTCAATCAAGTGCAAAGATAGGTAAATTGTTTCGATTGTGTTCAAATAAAATCATACTCAATGAGTGACGACCCAATGAATTTCGTTATTAATAACCACACAGTCAATATACAGGAGCATGATAGAATCAACAGAATCCATAATATAAACTGGGTAACTAATCAAAACGAATACGGCTGAGCTTAATTATAGCAACAAATCGTGAGACTGGATACAGTTAATTTTGTTGCTCAAATCGAATTCAAACAATATATTTATTGCAATCTGATAACATGGTCAAACAAAACAGTCAGAATCGATTGATTGAGTGTATCTATTCGCAATTTTGTCATGCAATAACATAATGATATTTGAATTGGTCATAATATGTAGAACATATAATCACAACAACTAACCATATCGCATAACATGTAACTAATTCGAAATGAGATATTGACTATGTTCAGAATTGGAATACCAAAAACAACCTGTGTTTAGAAAATATTAACAACTTCGATAATCAACAGAGTATTCGATTGAAACCAAATCAAAACAATCAAATCTATCCCACGATTACTCGAATCAAAACCAAATCCAATCAAAACTTAAACGATAATTAAAATTGATTTATCAAAAAAAAATTATATACAACAGTGCATGCTTGTGTGACAGAGCAGGTCCACGGTGTAAACAGAGTTTATAAATAGGTGAAAGTCATACCAGTGAGGCTATTCGAACTATGCCAATTTTGAATTGACGAATGCTGTAGACGACTCCATGTTTTTAAACAAAATCGAACCTATTGTTCGCTGTTTCTTATCAGTGGATGACATCTTTTCCTTTTGACTGGTGAGCCTTGCAACTTGATCCTCCAAAGCATGGATTCTGGACTGTAGCACTGGCACATCAAGGTAATACCTTTCTAACCATGAGCCACATTGATCACATGGTGGAGCAGCTGGTTCGGCTAAGGCAGGAGGGGGTTTCGACGAGTCACCTGGGGTTTCACAAGGCATTTTGATGCCTGGATAGTTAGGATCACTTTGCAAGCAAGGTGGTAGACTGTTCACAAAATCATATGCGGTTTTATCACACAGACCTTCTGAATAGCGATACTCACTCGCCAGGTAACGTTCAATCTCTGAGTCCGAGTCTTCGCTCACCTTAATAGGGTTAGGATTAACAGGTGCTTTTGGTTTGTTTCTTGCCATTCGAGAGATTAACCGGGCGTTCTTCTTGCCTTTAGAATTGGCAGTGGGTTTGGCTTTGGGCCTCTTAGCCATGGGTTTAGCAGTTTCGACATTTTGGGTCATAGAACCGGGTAGGTCAATAGGTGAATCGGGTAGGGGTTTAGGTAACAGAGCACTGTAAGGCACAAGGGGTATTAATTTTCTCTCACTCACCATAGGTTTATCAACCTGTGGTGGGCTTGAGTCACCAAAATTATTGCGTTTAAGAAAATCCTCCCAACAGTCTCGGTGTAACCCCAACTCACAAACCATAAGCATTTTAATTAACCCGAAATGAAATAGACTGTTATCGGACTGGTTCCGTTTTTACCTTTTATACATTTTAAACAGACTCCTATGCAAATAGTAAGGCATATTAAGTTCATATCCCATAAAAACCATAAGTAGCCGAAGGTGGTACAAGAAAACGAAACCATATTGGCCCTCACAGGTAATGAACTGCTTGGTTACCATCAGCTAGTCATGCCAGCGTTGCTTGAGCATGTTTGCGGGCAAACCCTTGTCACAAGAACTCACCCTTCGTGACTGGAAGAATAATGTCCACGAGACATCTTCCACTTTGCAATTTTTTTTTACCATTTCTATCCGACAACAGGTAGACCAGTGGCTAAACTGAGAAATTGCTCATCAATTTCTAATTGCACATCCCCAACCTTGGCTCGGCAGCCATCGAAGGTTAATGCAAATTGTCGAGCCACGCTAGGGTTATATCCATCAAACTTTCATATGAACGGGAGCCATCCAAAATCCTCCAGGTCGCTGTAAGCACCATTGAACATCAACAGTGCCTGGCTACCATTGGGTTCAGCCCTTACGACCGGAGCCATGGTGCGGGTGCATGGTCGGGTTTGGATAATACACAGGAGCAAAAATCGTTATGGCTAACAGTTGTAAGCGCTCAAAGGGGAATTAATTAATGTATGCATGCCAAGGTGGTGGGATTATCACCGCCATGCAACATAGTAATGGCATAGTACAGTGTTGTTCAATCAATAATAATATTGTTTAAACCACATTAATCGGCCAACCCGAAAATTTGAGCGGTGAATAACCATATCAACGTGCCATTAATCAATGTAAAACCAAAACCATAATTCATATTAATGCGCCATGTGTATAATTCAAACCAACATGAAATCCAAAAGTTTCACCAACGTGCCAAGTGTAAAACATTGCCATGAAATCAAACTCACCTTTGACCCATGCGCTTGTTGCATAATCCAATGTTTTGATCAAAAGTTTTTTTTTTTAAAAAACATGGTGACAATAGATAAAATCGATAAGTCAAAGGCTCATAATAGTTAGGATCACATCATATAAAAACCTTTAATCCACCATGACCCCTATATAATCAAATATAATTCATCAATCAACATGCTCAATGCCTTTTCAAAAAAAAATCAAATTGCGCAATCAAAGTAAGAGTAGGTAAATGGTCATAGTTTGAACAATCATTCCAGCCACTTAATAATAAATCAAAGGTAAGTACTAACCAGCATATCAATGAGCAGATCATGACAATTCAAATAACGATGGAGGAGTTTTCATGCTTTCAGTCGTGAAAACTAAATTGAAACCAATTTGCAAATGTCGCTTGAAATGAAAGTGTCGTCTTTTCACGAAATGCGACAGAAATTTGAAGTTCATAGACATAGGTGTAGGCAGCTTTTAAGGTAATGGAAAAAATTGAATTGGATACCAACAGGTATTCTCCCTACCTTTCCAGTCTATTTAGGCAGGAAGATGGTAAAGGTGGAAGTAGAGGTAGTGGATGCACCTCTCGATTATAACCTGTTACTGGGTCGCAATTGGACCTATTCTATGATCGCTGTCGTATAGTCCATTTTTTGTACACTTTGTTTTCCTTATCAAGGGGAGATCATGACAATCAAACAATTATCATTTTCATACTCTAGTCCTAGCGCATCTGTTGGACCATCGATCTCGATGATCGACAATTCTCAACCGACAACTGAGAATATCGGTGTTGTAATGTATTCTTTTCTCATGGGTACCTTCAAATTATCGACACTGATTCATCACGTTTACGCCATGTCTAATAGGCGTACTTTAGCAGGGAGGTCCATTCCTTTTTGCACTTCCTATCTTAATGATCCATGGACCCTACCTTCTCTGACTTCGTCGAGTGAAGGTCAGTCACATGCTGGCATGGATATGCCACTATCAGTAGCATAGATTACGTATCAAGTTGTTCTTGACTATTCCATTGATCCCGATCTTGTTACCTCGTAGACGAATGAGGAGGATCCTGTTCTTAGGCCTGTATGGGCCACCTTGTTGTCTTTCTCTCATGATTGCCTAGATCAAACATTGCCTTCAGATGAATCCATCCTCGAAGCCATGAATGGTTTCGAGAGACCTTGGGATGATATGCATCATTGATCTCATTTCCTCCCAAGTATTGAAAGAATCGAGCAAGATCAATTTCGGTCTACCTTGAGTGAGAGAGTCGGCCACACCGTGGTTCCGCTTGATACACATGAAATCTATGCCAAAGGAAATATGGCGAGTATTTATCCTACCGTCTCGATCTACATCTCTCGTACCCCTAGCAAGATTGAGAACGTAAATATAGGTGTGGATTGTTCACCAGAAGAGATTCTGATCTACATCGAGCTCTTCAAAGAATTTCAAGATGTGTTCGCTTGGTCATATGAAGAGATGTCAGGGATTGACCCTCGTATTGTCGAACATGAGATTAGGAATTATCCTGATGCTAAACCTGTTCGACAACGTCTTAGAGATTTTAATCCTAGGAAGGCCCCTACTATTAAGGAAGAGGTGGAGAAGCTACTTAATAGTGGCTTCATCTACCCGATTCCCTTGACCGAATGGGTATCCAACCCCGTTCCAGTGAATAAAAAGAAAGGAACCATCCGCGTGTGTATGGAATTTCGCGACCTGAACAAATATTGTCCTAAAGGCAACTTCCCCACACCTTTCATTGATCAGATTCTCGATGAGTGTGCGAGAAGCGAAATATTTTCTTTTATCGATGGATTTTCAGGATATAACCAAATCTATATCAAACCTAAGGAACAACAAAAAATGACATTTATATGTCCTTGGGGTACTTTTGCATACCGAAAAATGCCTTTCGGCCTTAAAAACACCGAAGCAACCTTCAAACGTGCCATGAATTTTTCTTTTCATGATATCAAGCACATAGTCGAAGCCTACCTTGATGATCTTGCTGCTCACTCTCGCAAGAGAGTGGATCATGTTATACACCTTCGGCTAGTTTTCGAAAGAGGTCACTACTATAGAATCCGATTAAACCCTCACAAATGCATATTTTGCGTTAATTCTAGTCGTCTCTTAGGATTCTTAGTTTATGATACCAGGATCATGGTAGATCCTCTTAAGGTTGAGGCAATACTTAAGTTGCCTCCCTCGCACACGATTAAACAACTTCAAGGTTTACAGGTGAAAGCCAACTTTTTGCGTCTGTTTGTAGTGAATTATGCCAATATCACTAAGGGTTTCATGTGCCTATTGAAGAAAGACACCCCTTTTATCTGGGATGAGTGAGCCTAGGAGTCTTTCGACACTTTAAAGAAAGCCTTGGTATTGGCCCCTCTGCTGAAATCTCATGATTATAGTAGAGATTACTTGTTGTATATTTTCATGTCTGAAGAGACGATTGATATGGTTCTAGTTTAGGAGGATGATGAGCCCCATGAGCACGTCATCTACTATCTCATTCGAAATTTAGTTGGTCCTGAGCTTAACTACTCTCACATTGAAAAGATAGCTTTGGATGCCATTTTGTAGTCCAACGCTTACATCACTATATATTTCTTTGCAAGACTACTGTGGTTTCTGATGTCAATCCATTTCAATACTTCCTCACTAGGCCTATCATAGAAAGGAAATATAATAAATCGATTGTCATCTTACAAGAATTTGATCTGGACTTTGCTTCGGCCAAGTCTAAGAAATCGTTATTTTTTGCAGAGTTAATATCTGATTTTCCACGATTAGACAAGGATGTTATCCATGTCGATTCGTTTATAGAGGAACACATTTTCCTTGTCTCGTCGTCTGACCCCTGGTATGGAGACATTGTTTTTTATCTTCAAACCTTGAAATTCACTCAACATCTCTTGTGAGATGATTGACGACGTGTTAGATACCAAGCCAAAAAGTATACCATCATTGATGACACTTTGTATCATCGAGGAATAGATAGTATCTTAAGTCATTTCTTAACTCAAGAGGAAGTCGAGTCGGTCCTAAATGATTGCGAAAAAGGGGCTTGTGGTGGTCATCTATCTGGGCTTGCAACAACCCAAAAAATCCTATAAGCTGACTATTTCTGGCCCACTATATTTAAAAATTGCATTGAAGCAGTTAAGAAGAGTCACCCCTGCCAATTGTTCACTCGAAAAATGTTCTCGCACCCAACCCCTCTTCACCCAGTCATTACCGTCAGTCCCTTCACCAAGTGGGCATAGATTTCATCGATTGCTACCCAACTTCAGTTGGGGGGAGTCAACACATTATTGTGGCTATCAACTACTGTACCAAGTGGGTCGAAGCCATGCCTACCATAAAATCTGATGGGAATACTGCAACCTTCTTCGTGTTCAACCAAATTATCCCCCAATTCGGTATCCCGAGTGATATTGTCATTGATCATGGCAGTCACTTTCAGGATCAAATGATGGTAGAAATAGCATCTAAGCTGGGGTTTATACATGGTCATTCATCTCCTTATTACCCCTAGGAAAATGGGAAAGTAGAGGCCGTCAACAAGTCTCTCAAGACCATCTTGCAAAAAAACTGTCAGTCGCAGTAATTCCAATTGGCACATCATGCTATATCTCGTTCTTTGGGCATACTGAACCTCAATTAAGACTGTCACTGTTTTTTCCCCTTTCTAGTTAGTGAACAGTGTGGAGTTGATCCTCCCTGTTGAATGAGAAATCCCTTCTCTCAAGTTGGCAGTTGAGCTCCTACCTGACACTTTATATTTAGAGCGACACCTTGTGCACCTAGAGAGTCTTGACGAGCAACATCAGGATGCCTTTACGGCTATTGAGGCAAACAAGAAACATGTCAAGGTTCAGTACAACAAATTTGTCTATCCCTGGTTGTATGCTGAGGGTGACTTGGTCCTCTTGTATGACCAAGCCAAATAACCTCTAGGGGTAGACAAGTTTAAACCAATGTGGCACGGTCCTTATATCGTGCAACATGTTCTAGAGAAAGGAGCCTATGAATTGGAAGATTATGAAGGGAATAAATTGGCTGAGCCCATAAATGGGCTCTACATGAAAAGGCACTACACTTTAGCTCTAGGCTTGGGAAAAACTCTTTGTATACTAATGTAAATTTAGTGTATATACATATCTTTTCCCTTTTCTTTTTGTCTTTGGCTTGCTTATCGAGTTTTCCCTATTGTTGGCAGATGTCAACGAAGTCTTCGATCTACCTACGATTTGTAGATGGAGCTAGTCGTCATACATGGAACTTGGCTTTTACCGCTTGGGTGGTTTACTCACCTGAGGGTCTACTGGTGTCTTCAGGTGGCATATTCCTAGGGCCATCCATGAATAATGTGGCTGAATATAGCTCTGTCATAGAACTTTTACGTGATTCTATCTCACATGGTATTCGCTCTTTAGAAGTTTGCCTAGATTATCAGTTAGTAGTATGTCAGTTGAATGGTCGTTACCACGTGCGTGATCCTACTTTACTCCGTTGATTCCTACTAGTACGTCTTTTAGAACGACAATTTGATTTTATTACATATTTTCACATTCCTAGGAGTTCTAATCATGTATCCAATGCCTACGCTAATTATGTTTCAGATTGGCATTTGTCACATTAATAAAGCAAATAAAACCTTTAAATCAATGTACACATTGTAATATATAAGTAAAGTCGAAGATCCCTTTTTATATATTTCAAAAATATGGTGTTTATATTACAAAAATTGGGGCTAAAACCCTCAAAATACATATACAGCCGATATAGATATCCCACGACATCTATGCCTGTGGCATCACATGTGTATCATGATAGAAAACCACAAATTTTGTGAGAGGTCGGAAGAGTCATACCCATTCTCTAGGTACACCAACAACCTTCCACTGCATGGCTTCAGGTAGATCCTCTACTTGAACCATAGGAATCCCCTGCGTCAAAAGAGATAGGTTGCCCTGCACATTCTGTAGGACTCCTTCCGCTTCTCCTCCTGCTGCCTCATCTCCCCAGTTCCTTTGTATATGTCAAAGAAATCCCTCTAGCCATCGCAGACCCACATCTGTGATCACACCAATATCTAGTTAATATTTAAAACACCATAAAAAAATATTTTTGTTTCCTTAAATACAAAAATACAAAAAAAAATGAAATATGTAAAAACGTTTTTACCTATAGTGCCATAGGCGGCCCCTGGTGGAAGTGGCATATCTGGATCGCCTCTGAAATCAATCCCTGCATAGGGATAGTAGCCCAGAGCAATGACTTGTCTCCACCACCAGAAGAAAAAATCATCATTGTAGGGTGTTGACACCCTACCTCCCCCCTGTCATCTCATGACCTTGATCCACCACGCCATGGCTGGATCACATGGTCCTCTAGGAAGGATCTCTACCTTGGGTCCTAGACCTGGAACTCGCTCAAAAAAGAAGCTGCAAAGAATAGAGTCAAACCCAAATTTTTGCTTACCCCCCTGCTTGCACTCTATCAACTAACCTTTCATATTGGTCAGCAGTGAGGTCACCAATCATAGACAGTGGGTCTAGTACACTCTACTGCGTAAAACATAAGTGGTCTCCATGCTTGATGCAACAAGGCTGATCATATGATCCTGGTAAGCATGAGCACAATGATCTTCAAATTGAGGTTACTTATTGATTAGATGTGGACTTGACTTCCCACCTTAGGAGTCCCTACTACATAGTGGGCATCGTTATACTCCTTGATCTTCATCCCACTCCCCGCTCTGTGTGACTTGAGGTTCACAACCTCTCCTCGGCATGAAAGACCATTTAGGAAGTAGATGTCCTCTACTTCGATTCTCAATGGTTGTCCATCAAGGATAAATTTCTCACTATTGGGATCCCAGTAACCCACCAACATTTCCAACAACCTCACTTGGGCCCTCATTCCTTTGAGAGCCAAAAAATTGTACAAAACACATATTTTTAGGGTTGCTTGAGCCACTGGATCCTGATCCACTACTGCATCTACCTCCTCATGCTCTCGCTCTCTCGATTCCAACACCATCCTGCAAAAAACAAATATTTTTTGTGTTAGAAACCCCTCTTTTTTTCCATGCGTACATATACACAACTTTATTTGCACATAGTCATGGGTAGGGTTTGGCATACACCCCCTGTGGTTCACATAGGTTCGTATACCTAGTCATACACACGACCTATACAGAGAAACCTGTGTATACCGAAAATCCCAAATTACACCCTCAAAACCTAAAAAATTTGGAACCTAATTCAAAAATGTAATCTACTGAATTTGAAGAGGAAGAGATGAAGAGTTACCTGATCCAGACGGTTCGTGATTTTGTTGCCTGATGCTCCCATAATCCTCATTTGAATCATGGAGGTATTTTGGTCCAAATTACACTATTTGGGTAAAACTCAAAATGATACAGTAATTTTTTATTTTATTACTATTTATAAGCAATTTTTACCCACTTGATATAGTTTTATGCTATTGTTTCACCTAATGGACTAATTCAAGAATGGTTTTAAGATGGATTTTGTAGTTTTGAATTAGTTTTCTTGTGGATTTCAACGTCACAGTTGGTCGTTTATCTCCTCGGGCAGGTATTTTCATAACCTAGCATACAGGATAGGTATCTACTCCATCGTTCATTTTTCATTATCCTTCGACTATTGCTTTTTACACCTTAGGTACAAACCCATTTATTGCGATGCATAACCCTCCATTTGCTATAAGTAGTGTCGTTAATAAATGGTAGAGACTTACCAGACATGGGTACCCTAGTTATATCCTCTTTGTCATTTGGTGCCCATGCCAAGTTTTTTCCTTAGGACCGAGAGTCCATTATAATTCGATACATGACTTTATGATGAGCCTCATTTCTCATTCATGCACATGTGGCCTTATTACCAGTGGACTCCCAAAAACGAGTCTTAGTTAAGCTCTTTTCTGACTCGTCTAAAAACTTGAAATATTGCCAAGTGATTTGTCCCTTTAACACTCGTTAAAATTGGATTTGAAAGGTCACGAGTCTTAGTTAAGATCTTTTCCGACTCGTTATCAAAAATAGAAAAGATTGTCGAGTGAACTTGTCGTTTTCACACTCGTAAATTGGATTTGAAAAGACGTCTATTTGACACAAGTTTAACCCTTTTTCACACCAAGTAGACAAAAATATATAAAAAAGGACATTTTTTGGTGTTAAGTTGTGATTACATTTCATGCCCTCGCTTGAATTATTGAGCCTTTAGCTGGTTCTCGCTTTGCATTATAAACCATTGCCTAACAGTTTTTCATCCTCAACCAAGCAGAGCCTTGTTTATATCCTTCGCGGTTTCACACCCTATACCTTGGAGGGAACATCACCCCAAGTGTCCATATCCCACATGCATTTCCTTTCATTAAGCATAGGTATGTTCCACTGCTGGAACTAGTTTTTGTTTACTTCTGACACTCGTTCCCTCCTCTGTCTCATAGCATTCATTTGTTATGAAAAAACAAAAAAATACAGGTGGGAAAGGAGTACTATATTATAATTGGCAGCATTCGTTTTGCCTTTGAACAGAGAACAAAGTTATTGAGTCCTCGCGTCATCATAATTTTGGGTTTAGCATGGCCTTAGAAAGCTGATCTTGCTACAGAGTTTTCTCTACCGACTGGTTACTCTTCCAGTCCCTATAGAGAACGTTATGGATGTCTCCTACATCTAATAGTCACATTGTTGGGTCTATGTTGCCAAAGTCCACCATATGTCTCATGCTCTTGTTCAAAGGAAGTCTATCAACCTATGTCGGCCACTCCTTAGAAATCTTGACTTTGCATGCTGGCCATACCCTTAGTTTGTCTCAGAATCACATGATACTATGGTCTTATCATGCACTCTGGCCCTACTTTCATCATTGGTAGGTCATCTTGAACCCAACAATCGACATTTTATCATTGGTCATTGACTGGGTGGTTTCCCTTGTGTTCAATAGTAAGACATCTATTCAAACTTTGGGATCAATGCAGTGTCTTGGATGCCATTAGCCTTATTGGTGGTTTCCTCACCTTTGTCAACAGTTTTTCATCATTGGCTGCTATTCAGAGGGTCTTTTTCATGTACCACTTGCATTTGGCACACGTGAAATATGCACAGGGTCGTTGGTTCATGAACATGTTCTTCATCCGATCTCCACCAAATCATGAATCTCCTGCTTTGTTCCTCATGATGACTGATGAGAGATGCATCAATTCTCTCCTTTTAGCGGGTCTCTTTCCATCGACTTTAGTTCATTTATTCTGGATATGGGACCTAGAGTTTTATGGGTACCTTGAGGCTTGTAGTCATTAGTGCCAAGACCTCTTTCCATTGATAGATGGGAATACATCAATGTCTCCTGATCAATGGATTTCTCAAGTGTTCAACACCGACTCCTTTATTCACACTTGTAGAAATGTACTCAGTGCCTTGATACCTACTTTCATTATTGGTAGCCTGTCTCGCATTTGTTAATGGTATACCTCAATGATCGGTAATCAAATGATGTCTCATCATGTTCGACCTCAACTAATCTATTCACATGATGTAGACTTTCACCCTTGGCGGATAGTGTAGAAGACTTGAAGACATCACTATGTGGCTGCAGTGTTCCTGAGTTGTTGCTTCCCTTTCATTGGACCAATACCTATTCGACTTCAGTGATCATGGGAGATTAGATTATACTCCATAGTATAAAAATATCTTCAGATTGATTTTGAGACTAGTTTCACTGGACCTTGTTCGTGACTATGAAAACTTTTGGCATGTAACTGCATTTGTATCTTGCCTATTCATGTCCATGAACACTTGTTTGGTATATTTTCCACATGGATCTGCATTGTATTATTGGCAACCATGTATGCAAAGTCAGTACATAATGTAATGGGAAATTGAGTTTGTCTAGCTGGTTCTCTACCACTCCAATTCTGGGTTATTTATAATGTATTTCGACCATCACAGATACTCCTCTAATCTCACACATTAGGGGGCATCTGTTATAGAAAGATTTGCCTCACCATTGCTATCTTGCACAGAGGGCCTTTTTCCATTTCCCTATGTAGACTTGTCATCCCTTTTTGATGAATCCAGAGCTAAAAATATACATTTTTCCACATATACGCTCCCTATTTGTTATGCAAGATGCGTATACGTTGGCTGGACCACTACAACCCGCATACATCAGGATTTGTGCTAGAAAATACAAAAATGAGGTCAGGTTTCCATGTCACGATGCAATATCTCTGATCTTTGGCCTTCCATATAATGGAAATGTTCTGACTCGGCCCTTCAGTTACATTCTGAAGGCTATAAGAGCACAATTTCGAGCTATGGAAAAGAGGAGAAAGCATTCAATTTTGAGAGAAAAGTTAGTATGGAGAAATTACTTCATATTGAGTCTGCATCCCTTTTTCCCTCAATTTTGAACATAGTGTTCAGCCCCCAAGATCTTTCCCTATTGTTGAGAGGACCTCATTGCCTCTTTCCTATGAGCTTGCCTTTGGTGGAGGATTGAAGTGGTGGATACCCAGTTGGATGGAACTTGGTTTCTTGGTTTCGAACCGTGCCGACACAGAAGTCTGTAATATTGTCACTTCAGTTGATCAATTATTAATAGAAATACTCATTTCCTATCCTATTGGTATCTTTCAAATATATGATTATTATCCATGGGCATGTTTGTAATTTTTATTAATGGATTATGCTATCTGATGTGCTAACCCCTCTATATTATCATTATGTACTTTCTCTGCTTGTTTGTTGAGAACTTCTTGCAGGTATAAATCTTTGGGTCAAAGAGCTGAACGGTGGAACATCATCGAATGTTGGATCGAGGTAGGCCTCTTTCTTATCTTGCACATTAGTTTGTATAGCATATGTTGGAATTGAGTTGATTTCTGCAGTCATACATGTCTGTTGTGGTTTACCCTTGGCCATAGAGAGTTTTTCCCTCGTAACAATCTTTTAACAATCTACTGGTGGGCTATGAATTTTGATTTAACATTTTCCCTTTCTTCTTCCAACATGAGCATAGTGTCAATTATTTGTTGTATGAATGATGAAGGTTGTCCTTCGAAATGTTGGGCCAGTTGAAGAGATGGAAGATAAAGCCCATTTAGGAGAATAGCTTCCTATCTGTATACCATAAAGTATGGGTAATTTCCTACATCTTCCTTGGGTGTGACCCTATTAGCCCATAAAGCATTATGAAGTAGATTATGCCAATTTCTCTAGTTGTCTGCAACTGTTTTCTTGAGTATCCTCACTAGGTTCTTATTAGTTGATTCTTCCACTTCATTTCCCTATGGATAATAATTTGCCGAGTATCTAATTATGATTCCTTTATCTAGGGAAAACTCTGTTAACAAAGTGGAAGAGAAGTAAGCTGCATTATCAAAAACAAGAACAAAGGGGACACCAAACCTTGTGATTAGATGTTGTTCTATGAATTGGATCACCACCTTCTCATTTACATGAGCCAGAGGGATGGCCTCCGCCCATTTCGTGAAGTAATCAGTGGCAGTAAGTATGTACTTGTGTTGTTTTTAAGAGCTTGGCGTAATTTATCCTATGATATCGAACCCCCATTGTTCGAACGACCTAGAAATGGTCACCAGTTGGAGTAGGACTGCTGCCCTCTTTTCTCTCCCAGCGCTTACTTCACAAACTTTACAATTTCTAGCGTATGTGTGATTATATTTGAACAAATTGGGCCAATAATAACCAACTCTTAATATTTTATGAGTTGTAGTGTCTCCTGTGAAATGTCCACCTGTAGGACCATCATGGAGCTCCTTCAGGACTTTATCTGCATCTCTATGTTCGAGGCATCTCAAAAGTACCCCATCATAGTTAACCCAGAAAAGTACCGAATTTATGAGGCGATATTGTTCAGATTTTAACCTGAGAGCTCTTCTTTCCTTGGGATTGAGGTCTTCTGGGCAAGTCCCATGGTGCAGGAGATAATTCAGTTTCTCATACCAAGACTCTTGTCCTAGGGAAAGATATGAAGCTTCACCACACCATAATGCCATTTTATTCTCCCATATGGGGTCTTGATTTACTTGGTCTTGAGTTTCAGGTGCCAGTTTGCATAACCCTTGTCCTTTAACTAGTTTGGTAGGTTTTATGTCTAAATCAAATTCTTGAAATATTGCCATCCTGTTTCCTCTTCTTTCCCCCATCTTCTGTTGAGTAAATAGAGATCAAACAACGGGGTGAGGCATGATTACTTTGGTGTGATTCTTGAGGATGTAAGATCTAAAGTGTTTGACTACCTTATATACCACATAGGCCTGTTTATCTATAGCAGGATAATTAAGTTCAGATCCTTGAAGGTTAATGATCATAAATGACACCGGGGCCTCATTGTTGTCATCATCCTTCTGAGTCAATACTGCAGCTAACGATTGGTCGGAGGTGAAAGTATAGATGAAGAAGTATTTATTAAAATTGGGACTTCGTAACACAGGGGTTTGAGATATATCAGTTTCAATATTGCTGAAAGAATCATTTCGTTCATCATCCCACTTAAATTCAGCATCTTTGTGGATCATGTTTTGTAGAGGTTTGACCGTCTCAGCAAAATCAGGTGTGAATTTTCTTACAAAATTGATTTTCCTGAAGAAGGATTGCATTGTTTTTTTGTTGTGAGGCAATGGGATTTGAGTTATAGATTTGAATCACTCAGGGTCTATGCGAATACCAGATTGGGATATAATATGACATAATATCTTTCCTTCTACCACACCAAAGATAGTCTTCTTAGGGTTTAAAGATATACCATATTTTCTACACCTTTCGAAAATATGGGTTAAGTGTTGGATCTGCTCCTCTATGTTATTTGAATACATAGTTACATCATCTAGATACACTACCACACACTTGTTGATCAACCCTCGAAACTCTACATCCATTTCCCTTTGGAAGGTTTCCTCTGCGTTGATTAACCCAAAGGGCATGTGTTTGTAAGAAAAAGTTCCCCACTTGGTTCGGAAGGTAGTTTTCAAATAGTCTTCCTCTGAAACCATAACTTGGTTGTAACCTGAGAAACCATCCAACAGAGAGAAAATCTCAGAGCCAGACATGGTTTGCAAGAGTTGTTGCATTGGTGGGACTTGGTAGTTGTCCTTTTCTAAAGCTCTGTTGACGTTCCTAAATTCTACGCATAAGCAGATTTCTCCCGACTTTTTCCTCACAGGAACCAGATTTGCTACCCACGTGGAATGCCTAACGTGGAAGATAATTTTAGCATCTAAACATTTCTTCAACTCCTGACACATGAGAGGTTCCAGGGATGGGTGATACTTTCAAATATTTTGTTGGAAGGGTTTCACTTCAAGTTTTAATAGTATAGTGTGTTGAATGATACGGGTGTCATAAGTTTTCAGATCTCGGTAGGACCATGCAAAGACATATTGATATTGTATGAATAGTTTGAGATAAGCCTTTCTTTCCTCTTTAGATATAGTCCTGCCAAGATTTATATTCTTTGGGTTTTCCTGGGTTCCGAGATTTATAGTTTCATGCATGGGACATGAACTACCGGTCTTTTCATTTTTTGTCCCCTTAAATCGTTCCTTTAGGTCAAAAATGTTTTTTAAATTATCTATTCCCTTCGAGATTGTGTCAGACTTTGATTTGTCAATTGGTTGACCTGCCTGAGGCTCAGTTTTTGTTGATTGTTCCTAGAATACTTTATCGTCAATAGCCAAATATTTGAAATTGTCTTGGTTAGTCAAGAAGTTTATGATTTGTTCATCTCCTTCAAATACTTTCCAATTGGAAATGTTGTTAGGCACCGATGGTTTGTAGAGTAGTTCCACAGTGAACCAAGAGGCTTCATAATCCTCTAGAGGTGACAGCCTTGAAGTAGTTGTGGCCAGGGAATCAACAAGAATATTCTTTTCCCTGGGGATCGTTGTGATATTGAAAGCTTCAAAATGCTCTATTAACCTATGCACTTCCTATTAATAATTATTTAGGTGCATGGAATTACATTGTATAGTATTCCTTACTTGTCTAACGATAATCTCAGAATCTCTGAAAACCTTCAATTATTTGATGTTTAAGTCTATGGCTTTCTTTAGTCCTTGTATTAGAGATTCATACACGACGGTGTTGTTTGTGCATTCAAATTCAAGTCTACAGGATAGAAAATGACATTTTCCCTTTGGATCAATGAGGATACACCCAGCCCCAGATCCTTCCTGTGATTTAGATCCATCAAAGTATACGGTCCAAATTTGTGAACGTGAATTGTCCATTTTCTCCTTCTTATTACTTTCTTGCTCCCCTATCTTTTGTTCCATAATTTCTAGCCCAGGTCCTTAACATAAGAGGGTTTCCTCTGTCAGTATCGATGATTTCTCTTGAAAAAAAAATTCATAATTTTGAGAGAGAGGGACATTAGATGAGAGAGGGGAGAAGTTACCGAAGTAGGAATCATAGGAATAATTGCCTAACACAGGGAAATCTGTCGATGAGGGTTCATTTAGGGTTTCTAAATAAGTGACAATAAGTTTCATATACCTTTCCCTATCAATTCTGATCATATTTTTGTATCCCTTCAGTGGTAGCCAAAGATGTGCCCAGTCTGTACTAAAGTATCCGTTTAACTTCTTATACCAATCCCAGCTTGGTAGTAACCCATAAGCTTCTGGAATATCTACTACAATGTTGTCAATCACTTGCACAGACTTAGAATGTGTCTCTATTTTGATCATTACATCTTTGAGTTCTCCCATGACCTTGACTTGGGTTTTGTCTAGTTGTATTCCATGTTTATCACTTTTGAGAGAAATGACATTCAATTTTCTTCAAATAGACAAGGGCATAACATTGGAAGATGCTCCTGAATAGACTAAAAAATTGTGGAGGCTCCTGTTGAAAAATTCTAACTTCAAAAGGAATGGTGGGACAAAAGGTTTTCCCTTCTTATCTTCTGAGTAGGCGATTCTAGTTGATTTATTTACTGGATCTGTGGGAGTTAAATTTATTTCTTGTTCATTGCTTGTCGTAGGGTGATTTCAAAGCTTGTAGAAGGAAGTCTTTTTGCTGAGGGATTCTACATATTTCCATAAATGATATATTAGCCTTCAACTTCTTCAAATCTTCAACTACATTATAATCCAGTTTGTGTGATTCTCAGGTATGGATGATTATAGGGTTCTTACAGGGAGAAAAAGGTGCTTTCAGGAGTTTCTCTTCCTCCCAGAGTTTGGGTAGTAGTAGTATATTTTGAGATAGGTGGACCCTTACTTCGTGTTTGCGCGATTGAGACCTCTGCGGGTGGTTCTTGAAAATCAAATAGGTCATCAGAAGGCATGATTAGGTCAGGATCCCATATCAACATGGTTGTATCCTCTGGTGGATCAATCTCTTCTTGATCAACAATATTCATGACTAAACTGATTGGTTGTTCGGTCAGGGAGACTTCGTCTAGAAACCAATTGGCCATCAAATTCATGGCATGCACCCATTGAGAGCAGTCTCTTTTGGAGTGGTTTTCCCAGTGATAAGTACAGAAAGAGTCAGATGCTACATTTCCCAGATCAATATTTAAGTTAGTTGGGGGAGGTTCAATTGCTTTGAACGAAGGGTTTCTTTTAAAGAAATTATTATAAGGTCTTTGGCCTTGGTTTCCCTTCCCTGTGTTTCTCTTCATTTCTATAATCTTGTTTGATAATTTCTTAACCATGCATTGTAGGTCTTCTATGTCTCCATTCCCCTTTTCGAGATCTTGTTCTGCTTGTTTCCCTGGCAGTCTAGTCAAAACGAGTCCTCTCCTGGGAGGAGGTTGGACTTATTTTTTAACTAACGAGACATGAACTTCCTTACATCCCTTCATTTGGAACTCTATCGTTTTGGCTTCTTCAAAATTCTCAGCTAGGGTTCGTTTGGCATCCCTCTTCAGAAACATGGAAATAGAAGCTGGGAGCGCATTAGCATATACTTCGATTTGCAACTCTTGAGTTGGTTTAGCTTTGAGTTGGAACTTGTTTAAGATGGTTGTGAATCTTTGATTGAAATCTTTAACCTTCTCCTTTGAACTCATGGTGGCAACGAACAATTCAGCCATCAAATCTCCTGTAGTGGTTTCCTCAACAAATTTATCCAGAAAATCCTTCTGAAACTTTGTCCAACTAGTTATGGATCCTATAGGTAAGTTAAAATACCATGTGGAGGCTGAGTTATCAAAAGTGTAAGGGAATAGCCTGAAAACTATTTCTTCATGCTGGACATTCATCAGTCTGATAGCCAATATGAATTTCTTGATATGATCTTCAGGCAACCCAAAGGTCTCAGGATCAAACTTAGGAAGTTACTTCTCTGGATGTTGGGGAAGGTTATGGACTGGTCCTGGGGTGGCCAAAGTGTCTATGGAAAACCAAGGTTGATTTTTCTATGGTGGGTTTCCCCTTTCTTCTTCACGGTTATTGTTGTCTTCCATATCTTCAGATTCTGGGTTAAACTCCTCCTCTTTCGAAAAATCATCTAGATCAGAGACGTCGTCGACTGGTATTTCAAGGATTAGATTTAAAGGATGTTCAATTTTGGTGATTGATAAATCTATTAGGTATTCCAATGTGTGAAAAAAAACCTCATTGGGAGTATTGGCCACTGGTCTGCTTACTTGTTTTCTTCAAGGAAGTATCGGAGCTAAGGACAACGCACTGATCTGTTGGGCATATGCTCTTGTGATTCTTCTGAATTGATTTAATTCCTCGTGAGGAAGAGCATAAGGTATGTCAGGGAAAAAAAATTCTCCCTCGATATGGGGTGAGTTACTCGTTCCAGGAGTACTCAATGTGTGTGGGTTGTCTGGGGAATGACTAGCCATGCATGTGAGTTGTTTTGAATCTATAGGCTGTCTGAAATATTATGTGAAATATGTGTTCAACGATTCATTCTTCTGGCCCTCCTTCTAGTGCCAATTCTGTTGATGGGTCCTAAATCCCTTTAGTTCAATAACATGAACCAAACCCACCACCAAGTCCCAATTAGACTCTACAATGTTTAGAAGTGGAATGGTTCTCCAAATCTTGCGATCTGACCAATTAATCGATGGGATTTACGTTTTCTTGTGAAGGCACCTCCTTCAGTTTGAACATTCTCTTTTTGTATTTTCTCTTAGGTGCAATCGATATGAGATGTAAGCTGGTATAAACCAACTTGGCAACAAGCAGGATTAAGTTTAACTACTGGAAAAGAGGCTGAGCTTGGGAGAACCCGCTATTCAAGCATGCAGACGACAATTTTATACCACAGGCCTAGTACTAATACGATAACCATGTGAGCATCCAATTACTGTCTAAGATACAAATTATCATAAATAAAACACATATGCGATAAGATAACGGCAAGCAAAATAATTCACCTACTCTAATCATCCATCACATAATAACACAGCGATTCATCTTCATCATAAAAAAAAGAACTGTAAAGTATTCCATCAGATAACTTAACAATAGATTTAATAGATCTTACTCATTACATTATCCATTCATGAGACGATATAGGAAATAATTCTTCTCCACGCCCAATCACACATGCATTTGATGAAAATATAACTTTGTCTCTGGTCTAGAAGGACTTCTCTATTAAAGGTAGATCGGAAATAGTTCTTAACAAAACTAAAAAAAGAGTTTCTTGCAACAACCATCGACCCTTGACTAATTGGTCAATGCTCTTATTTATAAAATAAAAATAACTAAAAATAATGGCTAAAGTGCATTTAAACAAAACAAAACTCACCACGTGGAGTTCTCTCCTAACAGTTTTCCAACAATCATCTCAAGATAGCACTTTGAAAAGGTGACTTTTCTCATACTTTGACCAACTAATGAACAAATCCTCGCAGGTGTGGGCATATGGAAATATGTGTTGTTCGATCAGAGACATGCACATATATCTGATATTTACTACATGTGCCTGATATTTCACCAGACTAATGCTTAACTATTGCAACATAGCCTGGGCTCTTATCGGGTGTTCCATAAATTGTTGCACATGTTCTGGCATTGTGTCAGTCAACTTCGCTAGCTCTTTGGCCCATAACAAATATTTCTTGGTGTGTGATTCAACTATGTCACGCAAGTCATCGAAGTCATCGGGTGGGCTAAACTCGAGGGCCCCGATATCCTTCATCACCTTGTTGATTTTTTGACCCAATTTCTTTCGGACTGCTCGGTGAGGTTGTTGAGCTATTATTACTTAATACTCGGAGGCACCTTTCCTACAATTGAAATTAAAATCATTTAGAGATTTTGTATATGAAAACAATTAGAAAAATATATGTATAAAGTGTAATCGTGAAGAATCCAGACTAGTTCATACTTGTAAAGATTGCTAAACATGATTGTTTGATACTTACGTGATCTCTGCGATATTTTTTTCGAGTTTATCGCCTCATTCCTGGGTGTTCCGAATTTATTTTAACACAGAATAAACTTGTTTACAATGACTCAAAAGGATTTAATATAAAATATCTTACCAGTCGTATCAACTAATTAATCCGAGTGATTAGTGAAATTCAAGCAAATCTACCGTTGAATCTCTGCAAATTAATTCTATGTGGGTTGATGGCATAGACGCAAAGGGTGATGTGTGGTATCGATAGGTTCAAATGGTCCTTTTGATTCATGCACAAATTAGCAACTAATGTGGGATTTGGAATTAATTAGTTCCTTGAATGTGTCGAATCTAAACGTATCTGGTGCTAAAATGTCCCATCGTGTCACTTTCCTAGTAGTTAGGTCAGGGATCGATGATGCATGGTGAATTCTTTCGTTGGTATCCTCCTGTTAATAACTTCTGACATCGATTGATTTCGTCGTACAATGATGACGTAGCGAGAAACGATTCGGGGTTCAAATAGGCCTCAGGAGCTGCTAATGACTCTGTGTAAAACTAGATCACAAGTTTAACCACTCTGGCAACGACATATGGCAGATGAGAAAAGGTGATTTGATCGTGTGTCTCAATCGGAGTCTAGGTTATAACAAGATGCGTGTGCTAAAATAAACCCGGCACCATCGATGTCGAAAGGTATCGGGGGTCGGTGATCGGGGATAAAATTATCATGTTCCCTACGCATCAACTTTCTAAAAAAAGTCGATGCTGAAAAGTATTCGGGATCGACTATCAGTGAAGCTTTTTATTTCTTTGTCGGTGCTTACTCTTTTATCCTTTTACCGATATTGAAGGGATCGGTCATTGACGATGTCCTTGTGTGATGCCTGTCATGAAATAAAACTCCCTTCTACCAACGCCGACGAAGATCGGCGCTCAGCGACCTCGGTCCTCTCGAGTGCTTTTCCTTCATCTCTGATTCTTCCCGATGCCGAATCTTTGAGTGTGTCAGGGGAAATGTTTTGGACTGTCGATTCTCTATTTAAATGTTATTCTTTTAAGTTATGGGTTATCACATATTCACACAAACTTTGAGAGACTTAAAAGAGAATAAAAGCGATAAGTAGAGGCAACATTTTAATAATGAAGTCAAATTAAACAATGCAAAAGATCAAGTGGTACCCAAAAAGTAAAATTTTGACATAGACTTTTTAGGGTGTGTTGAGTGCTCAACAATACCTGTCATAAAAATTTTCCTCCAGTGAGGGAAGCTTAGGACAAATAGAGGGAAATGTGACTAGATCTAGTAGATATGATACACAAACAAGGACTAGAGGTGAACAAGTCAGAAGAAAATTCTGTAGACACAAGGAATTTTTTCTTGTTGAAGGAGGATCATGATCTTATGATGATGAGAGCATAGGAGACATAGAGGTACCACTCAGGTATAAGCATCTGGTGAAACAATGGGTACCTAAGGAACTTCCTTTGTTAGACATTGACTTCATTGTCAACAATAGGACATATCACATTGCACCATCCTCCCTGCATGGACTGGGTCTATTTTCCATGGATGGAATAGCTATAAAATACAATACAGTAATTGAATTGATGGACTATGTCAGACCATTTTACAATTATAACGATTGGATGCAGATGGTATTGTACATGCGAAGTATGCAAATATATGCACTCACCTCAAATTATATACAACTAATAAACATCGATAAAAATAAGGTAGTGACTATCTATATTGATGGAAGGCCTAAAGCTTCTGGAAATATTGCAAGGTTTATAAACATCACACGATTTGGGACAACAAACAAGCAACCAAATTGCATATATGAGGGATGGGAAGAGAATTGGGTAGTCCTATGCGCAATAAAAAAGATAGCTCTCGAGGAAGAGTTATTAGTGGATTACCATTTGAATCGAATAGAAACATCAACTCATAGTGTGCGGGTACTGTTGGCACAAGGTTAGACCCAGGTTTCAATGCTACAACAACGCACCAACAAAACCCTAACTACCGGCCCTTTCGGCAACACCCACGAAGTATATGAAGTCTCACCTGAGCCCGAGGTGGAGGCAGGGGTGGTTGCAGGACTCAGGTGTCTACAACCTTAGTTGGGACACAGATCTATGATTACACACTTAGCAAAGCACTTAGCATTAATAGTTCTCCCCGAATTAACCCTTATTATACTTCGCAGTCAGCACAGAGCATCGCAGTATTTACTTAGGTCTAAGTTAATTCAACACTTATCAGTATACAACAGACAAGATCTGATAGATTAAGCACTAAGCATCTTATACATCAGGCCTAACATTCATTTATATCTCATAAGCATAAAACATAACTAGATCTATCTAAACACATCAAGGAACTTAGAAAGGAAGAGAAAAACACATCATATCAAAACACAGAGCACAACACACAGAGTTATCATGGTTCACCCCCACCCTGGGGCTACGTCCACAAAGTCTTCTTCTTATATTATCTCGACCAAGCAGTTACAACACAGAGCTTCAACTATCCTTACTTCACATAGTACAGAAGATCTGCGCACCTCGCTAGATCCTTCTTCGTTGCACTTCAACAAAAAACTACAACAACTTGCACTGAGCCCTTAAAATATGCATCTAATCACATAGATCCAATAACTAGCATTAAACTATCAACTATACATCACACATATGTACTACCGTCTACTTCTTACATGAACCAAGTATCTATTTATAGATTACAAAAATGGGCCTAAGTGTGGGTAAACCCATGGGATTACATCCCTTTCCCATTACATTAACCCATAAACCCAAAAGGGACCCAAAGTGGGCCGAGATCCCGTGATCTCTACTTCACGTTGAACTCCATCTTTGACAGGCTATCGAAGCCCCAAAATGGTCAAATATGACCAAGTATTCTTCAAAAATTGGTCAAGGGCCAACATGCCCCCAACACTCACCTGTGACTCATCCCGAATCACTCTGGTCTGATCAATTCTACTTCTTCAACCTACTGTAGTGTGACAACCTCTTGCTTAGTGAATTCTTGGATCACTGTGTCATTTATTGTCCCTTCCAGGCATTGTTCTATAGTGATGACAACTTGTTCAAGCTTGGCTCCCTGGCTTTCAACTTTGGTGAACTGTTGGCATGCTTTTTCTTGGATTGGTTGAAGTCATTGGGAGACTTCCGTCACTTTACTTTGTAGTGTGTGTACCTGTTGTTGGGCAGTGCATTATTTTGCAAACCTCTTCATTATTTTGACTGGGGTCAAGGCCTTCATTTTCACCTGTAGCATGCCTGCGTGCTGCGTTGCTTCTTGGAGCTATACCTCCAATGCATGCAACTCTGGGTTCTCTGCAAGGTTCTCAAGAGCTTGGACACTTATAGCACACAACTTCTTGTATTCCAAGGAAAAGACTTTTAATCCGTCGACCGTGTTACTAGCAGTTGCCTCTTTTAGATCTCTTATTTCTTGAGGAGTAGTGGGCACGGTACAGAGTTCCAGATCTGTGAGGCACTCCTGAAGTTGCAGGATTACTTCTTTAATTTGTGCCACCTACTGTGGAACATGCTCTTCAATCTTTACTTCTATGACCATCACAGAGCGAAGTGCTTTGTGAACCCTTTCCTGTACTTCAATTTGCCCTGCTAGCAACTGTGCTTTTTCCTCATCCCACTTCACTTTCAAGAAAATATTTTCCCATTCTGACTTACTCTATTGTTCTAGAAGTGCACTCTGTACTTTTGTTAAATCCTGGGTGGCTTGCACTATGTCTTCTTGAGCTTGTCGAAGGTGAGCTTCAACTTTATTGATGATCTGGCGTAATTGGGTGGGCTCATCATCTATTCCTACTGTTGTAACTATCAAGGGTGCAGTAGAAGATTCTCGGATAGACTGGAGTACCTGTTGCATTCCTTGAAGTTCGCCCTTGATTTATCTAAATAGCTCCTCCTGCTTCGCTTCTTATCTTTTTGCGATCTCTTATGAAGCATCATTTAGTGTAACGGTTAAGAAGTCAAATTCATCTAGTGTGAGGGTAGTCTTAAATGTAGTCTGGGTGGCCTTGGCTTTCTTTTAGGATGAGGTCTTTGGTGGGGTGGTCTTCCTTTTCTTGGAGGGATCCTCCTCCTCTATAGGTGGAGTAACCTTGCCTTTGTTTCGCTTGACTTCTGTCCCACCTAGTTCTTCACCATCACCTCCTTGCACAGGTGAGATCGAAGTGGTCTTTGTAGATGTGCTATGGATATCTTGAACATTAGCATCCTTCTTAGTCTTACTTGGTCCAGGTGTATCCAACATAGCTTCAGGGCTTTCTACATCAAACATTTCTATGGGGTCCGCTAGAACAAGGAGGTCCAGTGACCAATCCTTGGTAATCTATTCCAAGTCTTCTTTTGTCAACTTGTAGTATGATTGGAGCTGTTGTTTGTGGTCATCAACACGTGGTGTGATATAGATGAAGTGGCAATCCAACCTAAACTTTATCAAAGGTCTAAACCTATGAAGTGTGTTTGGAGTGATGCACAGTGTAGACTGGATTGCATTCTTCAATTGGTTGTAATAGGCATGGAAGATGGCATTAGACTGCCATGGTTTGGTCATGTCGTTGGAGTAACATAGCGTACAGAACTTCACAGCCAGTGGTTCGAAGGGTTCGATCTCTGGAAAAGTGGTATCTTTTGGTAGCTCCCAGTTGATAAAGGCGATTAGTATGAGCAACCAACTAAAATGGAACCTGTACCCTTGGTCTTGTGCTTCTCTACAATCAAGCTCTAGCTGGTTTACAAGATACTATGCCCAGTTCATCTGTAGTCCCAGAGCACACTTCCCTGTGAGGTCAACTATGAATCTAGTCACTTGTGTTGGTCTGTTCTTGTGAACTAGCTTGCCCGCGATCAGCTGACAGGCAAGGCATACTACACCATTCTAGAATGAGGCTACCTTGTAGCCTCATATGCCTTCTCAACATCGCCATAAGTTTCTTTTATTCTCTGCGCTAGTGCTCATTCTGAGGAATTTCCTAGGTAAAATTCCTGTGGGTAAGGGCGTTGCATACTAAGTCCTGTGATCCGATTGATCAAGGTCAGATCCATAGTGATGCATCGGTCTAGCCATAAATATCCTCTGTGGTAGAAGGAAAACAACAACTTGACACATGCGTTGACTTCGTGGTGTCTGCCAAAGTGTGGGATCTTCATTACATTAAGCAGTGTGGACTGTGCGATGTTTTGGGTCCATGACTACGGGAAAATCTTATAATTCTTGCCTTTGGTCATGGTTAAGTATTTATGCAGAGCTAACATGTTGTAATCTTTATGATCTTCAAGGTTAAAATCACTAAATTTCAATGATGTGAGTTTATCCTGGTCAACACGGACTGCGCACACCCCTTTCGGAAGGTACACAGTGATCAAAGCGTACTCGAATTCTTGAGGTACACTGTCATGGTTGATGGCACCATTTAGAGCTGGTAAGAAATTCGGTATAATGTGTGGGATAATCTTGGCATTTGTGATGTCATCCTAGTGCTTAGTTCTTCTCTCTGTGCCAGCTCGAGATGTCCCTACTCAAGCAGTTGATGGGGAGGCATGTACTCCTATCATGGATGATGCTTGGATGCCAGCAGACATTCTTCTTTCTGACATGACTCTCTCAGTCATTAATTCAATCAAAACTTCTTCAACTACTTTCTCAGCAGCGTTGAGCTCATCCGACATACAAGGTAGGATCGACTAGCTTCGGTGTGAAAATGAATTCAGAGGCTACAGTGAATGGTATGGAAACAAGGTGATGATTACAGGGTGAAGTAATCTCAAATTTCGGGCTCAGATTCTCATTTAGAAAAAAGTATTTTTGGTGCATGGTGGGACAAAGTAAGTAGGAAAACTTAGCAACAGTATGCTTACTATGTCGAAGTGACCCATGTCGTTGTTCTGATATCCTGACGAATCTCGATTCCTATGATTTTTCCTTTTGTGAAGTTTTCTCTAGACTCTTCTATAACTTTTCGATCTTGGCTTTCTTATTTCTTAGCTTCCTAGCCTTTTTTCCAGTGAGTTTCATATCGGTCATCCGTTTTCCATTCTGATTCTTATCTTCTCTTATCATAGACACTTCACAATGCTAGGATTATTTCTTCAGATCCAAGGGTAATACTCTTTCATCATACAGATTAGGTATCTCGGTATTCTATGGTTCCTCTAATGCTCTTATATCTTTGATATCCAAGTCCTTGGTGTTCAATAGCCTAGGTCTTTCCTCTTGTTCTTCCATCAAGTAGGAGATCCTTCTAGTCATAAATTCCATGAGTTCTTGCTTCTTCTGTTCTAGAGCATCCTTTTCTTCTTTTCTCCGGATCTGGTCTTTTTCAATCCAGATCTTGCCTAACAAAGCTGGAAATGGGGCATGGTCCTCAATAAATTTGATAACTTTGAATTCTTCCTCTGTCAAAGCTCCATGGGTGCTCATAGCTATCTGAGTAATCCTGCCACATAGGGTTACCATTTTTCCTTTAAATAATCCTATAGTTCCTAGCGAGGGCACCAGAGTAGGCCTTCCGAGGGTTTCCCAAGTACCTTCTGTCATAATGGTCATCTGTCTTCCTTCATCCAGAGCATAGTCAATGTCGAAGTCTCCTATTCTTACTTCAATTTTCTCCTCTTCTTTGAAGATCTATGACAAACTGGCATTTTTATGTTCATCCAGGGTTTCTTTCATTTTCAGTAACATAATCTTTGATTCTTTCTGGGTGTTATCGGACTAATCGGTATGTGCAAACACTAACAGATCTCCCTAGATCCACCTAGATCTAGAACAAAACAAGACAGTACATGACTCCTTCCCTAAGTTATGACCATTGAATTAGCTAGTAAGGAGGAACAAGTAACATACCTTTATATCACTTCCTTGGGTCTTTCTTTCTCCTGCTTCACTCTGGTGCTCCCATAAGGTCAAGACCAAGATAACACAACCCAACCAAAGTGAATATAGAAAAATGTATTCAATAGTCAACTTATGTATATGATCAAGGAATTACACAATAAAGTAAGAATGACTTTATGGGAAAAGGACATGTCGTTGTATCATATTAATCGAAAGTAGAAGATACAACCTGATCACCTTGATGTCGCAAGCTTCCTTTCGGTGAATCTTGGTTCCAACACACACATTTTATTTGTCCTTGCATGAAAAAGATCCAATTCCTCTTGATAGACCTACTAGAGTCTTCAAGCTTCTGCTCAAGTTGGGTTCTTCACACAATTCCTTCACCAATTCTTCAATTAATCTTGCTTAACCTTTTCCATGAGAATCATTTCAATATATAGGAGAGGATGAGATGGTTACATGGATGAGAATGATCCCACCAAATCAAGGAAGCCAGTAAAAAGATAACCATTCAAATGCCAACCCATTTTCTAGAAGATTCCCTTCTAGAACCATTGAGACTTCATCCTTTTTCCAAGCTTGAGAACAAGTTCTCACCCTAGGTATAGAGCACAGTGTGAGAATTTCGCACCCTAGCTGAAGGTGGCCTACAAGAATGGGTCATTGTCGCACCCTAGGCTATAAGCAGCCTGCGAACTCACTTTAAAAATATATTTTCTGGAAGGAGATAAATGCCACTTTTCTCAGGAGAAAGTTCTTGTTGGGAGCTTGATTACACCATTGTTAATACACCATCAATATGACCAAAATCATGTGTAACACTGGAGTCCTGCTATTTTTGGATCTGCCTTAGGGTGTCCTTCATTTAGATTTATTCTTTCAATCTTAGCAATCATTCTAGGGAAATCTAATACTTCATGGTTCATAGCCTTGCAATAGAGAAAACTCGTTCTTCCACCATGACACTTCTTAGCTAGATGTCTCAGGTTTTTGCAACTGTAACATAGGGTTAGTCCTCTCTTTCTTTTAAATGATTCCCAACCTCTTCTGTACTACGCACTAGGATCATGGTAGCTAGCCTGCAAAAAATTCTTCCTAGGATCCTGCATCCAGCTGTTAGTCCAAACATTCTTTCTATACATAGGTATAACATATCTATCATTATTCTTATTAGATCTATTCATATCAAAATTTCTTTCATCTATTAATGCCCTAGTCTTCAAACTAGGACATAATCTATCAATCATACCTAGATTCATGCTCTTTGAAACAAAAAATTTCACTTATTTTACTTCTACAGAGCACAAAGATTTCAGATCTAAAATTTTAACTATTCTTACCTTTATCAGAGCACAAAACTTACAGATCTTACCTCTTTCTTACATATATGACCTCTTTTCTCACATATCTAGCCTCTTTTCTCATAGATATGGCCTCTTTCTTTCAAGAATTTCCAATTTTACTTTTCTTAGAGCACACAGTGTTCAAATCTTGCTTCTTTTCTTCATATCGGATCTTCCTTTCTTCATATTTGACCTTATTCCTAGTACAAATCTTCGCAAGTTAAGTAAAAATATGTGCACTAAGGCATAGATCTACGCACAGAGCTTTCTTTGCACAAAACATCTTCTTCTCTAGTTCCCAGCAATCACAGTTTCAATTCCCAGTGACAGAACCATTTGTTGGCATAGGGTCAGACCCAGGGTTCAATGCTACAACAACACACCACCAAAACCCTAACTACCGACCCTTTAGGCAACACTTGTGAATCAAATGAAGTCTCAACCAAGGTAGAGGTAGGGGTAGTTGGAAGACTCAGGTGTCTGCAACCTTAGCTAGGACACAGATCTGTGATTACACACTTAGAAAAGAACTTAGCATTAATAGTTCTCCCTGAATTAACCCTTATTATACTTCGCAGTCAGCACAGAGCGTCGCAGTATTTACTTAAGTCTAAGTTAATTCAACACTTATCAGTATACAATAGACCAGATCTGATAGATTAAGAACTAATCATATTATATATCAGGCCTAACATTCATTCATATCTCATAATCATAAAGAATAACTAGATCTATCTAAACACATCAAGGCACTTAGCAAGGAAGAGAAAAACATATCAGATCGAAGCATAGAGCACAACACACAGAGTTACTGTGGTTCACCCCCACCCTGGGGCTATGTCCACAAAGTCTTCTTCTTATATTATCTTGACCAAGTAGTTACAACATAGAGCTTCAACCATCCTTACTTTGCACAAGATAGAATATCTGCACACCTTGCTAGATCCTTCTTCCTTACACTTTAGCACAAAACTACAACAACTTGCACTGAGCCCTTACAATATGCATCTGATCACATAGATCCAGTAACTAGCATTAAACCATCAACTATACATCACATAGATGTACTACTATCCACTACTTACATGGCCCAAGTATCTATTTATAGATTGCAAAAATGGGCCTAAGCGTGGGTAAACCCACAGGCCGACATCCATTTCCCATTACATTAACCCAAAAACCCAAAAAGGACCCAAAGTGGGGCGAGATCCTGTGATCTCTGCTTCGTGTTGCGCTCCATATTTGATAGGCTGTCGAAGTCCCAAAATAGTCAAATATGACCAAGTATTCTTCAAAACTTGGTCAAGGGACAACATGTACTTATGCAACACCTCTTTAAGCAACTTCTACTTATTGCATTAATTTTTTTTATCTTTAACAATGTTTTAAATATTTCATGGTCCCAATTTTATAATAATGTCGGAGGTTGGTCATTGAGGTTGATTTATTTGGGTGGGGATAATTTTTTTTGTTATCTTTAACAAATTTTTAAATATTTGGGGGCTCTAATTATATTATAATATGGCAGGATGATCGTGGAAAAGGGCCAGCCACATAACATGTAAACGATTATCAAATTTGTCTTTCATTTTACATGAATTTTATTATTTCTTTATATAATTTTATTTGTGTGGTGATCAGTTATTTCATTTGTTTATATAACTAAAATAACATTGATTTTCATGTTGAAATTATATGTAGTCGGCAAGCCATGTTGATCATGATTCCTTCGATGAGGAGGGGTTGTATTAATCGCTTGATCCGATGGTATTAATAAAAAGAAAGATCATTAAAGAAACCAAGGAACTTGATAGCTTGTTAGACCGTCTAGATCAAACTCCTGACGTCCTAGAAAGGATCAATCTCTTTATGTCACATCTTAACACATATAAGGTAATAACCATAATTTAAAGTGTTTTTTTTAATGTACTCATATGTTCAATTATGAAGTATGTTTTTTAACTTTTACATTATCTCACAAAAAAACATTTTCTTTTTTATAAAGAGATTTTTGGAGCATGTTCAGCCAGGTGTTGGTAGTAGTGGCGTTGCAGATATGCCACAAAGTCCTGATGCGAGTTGTCATACAACTGCTAGAGTATTGTTTACTTCTCCATCTTCCACACTTAATTTAGATAGGATCCATGACACGCACCGCCAGGCATCCACACAATGGTCAGGATCTAGAGGTGGTGACAGAGATGAGGCTGATGATGTGTTTGACATAGTTTCATTTCCTGGAGCTAGGTATGTGACCACAACGGGGACCCTTGTGTGCACAATTTTGGTCGACGATAACAGACTTCCTTTAAAAGAAATAAGACTCCCAGGTATTTTTTCACATTTTAACTGTTTCATGTTGTCCATCTCATACACAAATCATCTAGATTATTATTTTTAAAATAATGATCATATCTTTTTGTGTGTAGGAAACAACCATTTTTATAGGCACCTGGAGAGAAAGGTCTTGTTGATTTTTGGGGCAACCTTACGCATGAGGTGGAATTTCCAGAATTCCAACCTCAAAAAAGAACTAAAAATATACGTGATATGTTTATAGATGAAGCTTGATAGGCAACCCTAGGTATGAGCATCCTTCCTCGATTTCAGAGAGGGAGTAGAAGGCGATCATTGATGATGCAAAAGAAAAGATATTGAAAAAATAAGAAGAAAAATAACTAGTACCCCAAGGTAAATTACAATATTTTTATTTCAATACCTTTAATTTTCTTTAGATCTAAATAAAAGTGTGTTATATAACATACTTGAAAATTTTGATGATAGGTTTTCTGATACTTCGAAGGAAACCAAAGAAAGGATTTCCAAACATGGCCAACACAAGCTAGGCCAGGGCGACTACTTGATGTTACAGTCATGAATCATAACTACCCAAACATCTTAAGAATATTATTTGTATAGCCTTGCAACTTTCAGTTTATTGCTGCCAAAAACATTAAAAAAACATGCTCGTATGCAATGCAGGGCAACGACTTCGTAACTAAAACCACGAAGGAAGACCTCCAACTTGGTTACAAGTATGACTATAAAGTCATGGTTGATCGTAGGAAAAGCATGGGGAAGACCCCAAGATCTAGTTTGTGGGATAAGGTAAATAAAAATCAGTCTACATTAACCTTTCATTACTTATAAAATACGTAAATGTTTGATATCGTCCATAACTTTAATGTCTTACTTTGTTTTAATTAGGGAAGAAACACTATCAATGAAACCATTAGCATTGGACAAAAAAGCGTTGATAGTGCAGCATGGCCAGAAGATCATGGTGCTCCCCATCAACCCCAAGATGTTCCTGTGACTGAGGCCCACAATGGTAAAAAGGTTGTATATTAATTATGTACTTAATAATTTCGTACTTATAAATTTTGTACTTCTAATTTTTATTACTTATACATTTACGGTTTTGTCTTTATAATTTTTTTCATTTCAATGGCAGAGAACAATGTAGTTAAGACTCCTTGACCCGAAGATGACCAGGAGAACATGGAAACCATTCCAACGGTGCCGACTAGTGGACCAATAGGTAAATAATTACATTGTAGATGTTTTTTTTAATATTAATGAACTACTTCAATTATATTTAAAAATTGGCCATATAAATTTAATATTTTTTTTTTTCTAGGTGATGGCCCCTCACATCAACCTCCACACCGTGAGTATGATACCAGACATACTCGATGTGAAAGGACTGAAGAAACAACAGTTGCTGAAGAGAACCCAATAAATGAAGTCATGGACATGGATGAATTACTTAAGAACTAGAAAACACAAAAGAAGACTAAAAGAAATTGATGATGTATAATAATTTTATAAGATAGATAGATGTACATTATATAGCTAGTATATTTGTAACATATTTTGAATGATAAATCTCATTTATAAAAGTTATTTTGTATGACATATGCCTTTGAATGATAAACCTCATTATAACTTTACAAACACTTTTTATCAATTTTGAATATTTTTAATGAATATTTTTTGGTAGAATATAGATTGGGTATTGGGGAATCGAGAGTGATGTGAGGGGGGGAGAGGCCATAGGAGCTTCCACCTTAATGTGGTTGGACCTGTTCAATATAGAAACATTTATTGGAACCATTTATTCTTGGAGCAAACCTCTATCAATCCAACGGAGCAGCAACATAGTCAATGGTGACTTCATTGTTCCTCCTTCAAATCGAGAGAGGTTTGCTCCAAGATCAGATGGCTCCAATAAATTATTCTCGAAACCTAGAAGAGCTTATTTAGGATGTCGCATATGAGATGTGTGTGTGTGTGCCACTATTTAATCTCCTCTCATATGGATTTTGAAAAAAATAATATCAATGGTGTTTACTATTTGCAATCTTGTCGGTTTTAATTTCTATTAGGATTTATTGAGATGTCTTAAAAGTATTTTTGGTTTTTACTAAAAACTAAATATAATTATGTTTTTATTTAATACAGTATCTAGTTCGTGCATCTGTAGATTCTCAAGTTGTTGTATCAATGCAATGTTACACATTAGAATATCAAAGATCATGCATGTCTTGTATTTTTTCTTCTTTTTATGACTTCTTAAGGTTCCTTTTATTTATTTATTTTTACATTACCATCATTTATGGGCCACAATGGGGCCATCCATTCCATCTAATGAACCACACCCAAGTATATTGTAGCATATAAGATTCCCTTTAGTTCATCATATCATATGATTCACACAACTAATCTAATACTTCAACTTGGTTTTTTTGTGGTTGTGTATTAGTAATCTCTTGGATATCATAGTATAAACATAACCATAATTATGCAATAGAGTATTTGAAATAAATGAGATATATATACCACTTTCGATTAGAAATTACAAATCATAGGCACCAATGAACCTAAATACTCATCCCGAGTTCCAAGAAGATGAAAATAAAACATCCCACCAACCTAAAAGTGGATAGGGGGTTGGTTGTGTTACACCCATGACCTCTATACACTCCTATGATATTTATCACTCTCCTGTGATATTTATTGTAAAATTATATATTTTGTTGTATAATACTGCTTTAGCACCAAAGGAAATTATTCCACCCTTACCTCTAGAGAAAGAGAAACTTGAAAATCCTTTAGCTATAGACATTTATACCAATCTATTAATTAGTGTCATTCCACCAACATTTAGAAGTTGCACTACACTCGAATCATTGAATCTATCTAACAATTCCTTAGAAGGTTCCATTCCATATTCACTTGGTGTTATAACCCTAAATTGCACCACACATGCTTACCTAGAATCAGGCCAACTCATATCCTTTCTTTGCCAAAAAGTATTGAACAACTCTTCTAAAAACTCCATTTTTAAAAGTACACACTAGCTGACCCACTACAGCCCACGTGTATCTATAAAGTACACGCTAGCATGCCCACTACAACCCGTGTGTACCTTGAGAATCATGAAAAAAAGGAAAGTTTCCGATGGAACAAAAAGCTATGGGTCAGTTAACTGAAACTCCTGACCATGCATGGCCGAGGGTTCATCCAAAACCCTATCTCCTTATAGCCTATAAAAGAAGGGGTAGGGGTACCATTTGGAGGAGGAAAAAATATAGCGAAGAAACTCTGCCCATTTTCCGAATCCATTGTCCCAACTCTTTAGCCTTTCCTCATGCCAAAGGAGATTTAACACAAAGAAGTTGGAGGACAGAAGAAGAAGATCCCAGGATCAGGATCAAGGAGCGGTGGTCGGTCTCGACTTTGATTGTAAGTTGATTCATTTTTCAAATAATAAAAGAATACTTTTCCCATCCCAATGCATGAGTTATCTATGATTTGGTTAATTTATGCTTAATTTCTAAGCCTTTAGTAGAAAAGTAGCATGCATGCATAGTTGTTTGTCTTGATTGCAGGTTATCTTTGGAAGGAGCAACGCAAGTAAGTGGTCAAAGTGCAATGGAGGATCTTCATCGAACGTCAAAGACAAGGTTAGTAGTCATTCTCCATGCATGTATTGTGAAAGAGGGGTTTAAGTTTTGGGTTGTAGGTTAAAAAGTAATTTCTTTATGGTCAAAATCTGCATGCAAGTCTGACCCTAGTTTGCTATTCCGTAGGGTATTTTTCCCAACAACAGAGTTGGCGACCATACTGGGGATGATACTCTTTAGGGTTTCCATATTCAGTTGAGTTTTTTGGGTAGTTTAAAAGATTATATTTTCTGTTTCTTTGCCTGTCTTTTTCTGTAAAGTCTGAGCTAGCAGGGAGCATGGTTCTTTATACCAGTTTTCTCTGACTGTTGCTTGACGATAATTGTCAAGACACATAAAGGTACACACGGTCTGTAGAAGGCCTGCACGCATGTACCAGTTCCCTAACCTATTACAGCCCGCGTGTGCACGCTAGATGTAGAGGTTGGACTAGCATGTAGAAGTTGAGAGAATTTTAAGAGGTAGTCCTCCTCTTCCCTGTCAGAATTATACATTCTCAGGGGGTTTTCTGGATCCTGTCTGAGTCTTGTTGGTTCACAGTCCTGTCTCAGTTTGTCTTTTTGTGTTTTGTTATTCCTTGCAATTATTTTTCTTTTCTGTTAGAAAAAGAATCCAAGCCTTCAAGGGACCCTGGTTTTCAATACCAGAGGCATCTTCCTGGTCTGGACTGCCTATTTTTGTCTTTGTCTTAGAAGTTATACATACACGCGGCATGTACAAGGTCAGACCGCGTGTACACGTGTCCTGATTCAGCTCAGCACGCGTGCTGTTTTAGTGACAGTAGCGTGCTTGACAGGCTACTTTTTGTTTAGGGTGGGGCAGTCATCCCCTCCTTTGATGAGAAGTATTCCTCTCAGGTGTTTGAGTCCAGGGTTGAGCAGTCAGTAGGTTAGGTCATTTTACCCTTAGCCTCCTTTTTCTTAGTTGATAGTTGCACAGAAAAAAAATATATATATATTTCTTTATGGTGTTTAGGCAAGCATAAGAGTCTTTGTTTTCTTTATTGCCATTGTGAGTCTTTACTCTGATTCTTTTTGATCTTCTCTTTAATACATAATTTGTCTTTCTTGGTTTTGTGCTTGTCGATATTTTCCCTTTGTTGCTTTCTTAGCACCTAAATAAAATAAAAAAAGTCTCTTTTCATTTTCTTCTTTGTTTAAAGAGTGTGTTTCTGCATCATTAGCTAGGGAGAAGTATTTATTTTGTAAGTTTTTGTAGTGCATTTAGAGCATAAGTAGCTTGTATTCGAGAGAAATTCCTTTATGTTTGTTGCATAAAATCTTAGAAAAATTGAAAAGAAAAAGAAATCTTTCTTTGTGAAAAGTTGTTGATTTTTGCATTTAGTAAAAGTCTTTTGTTTCCAGCCTTGTTCATTCATTTTTTCCTTAGTCTTTACACATCATCAGTTTCACCTTCATACCCCATGACATAAGAAAACCCATAAAAGAAATGCTAATTTAAAATCTATTAGAATTTTTGTTTGTAGGGTTCACACACTAGTTCAGGACTAGGGCCTTGGATTAGGTTGGAGAGGAAACTCTCCAAGGCCATTCAAAACCAAACATTAGATTCTGTGATAGGGAGTGTAGAAGTCCAGTTTCATGGAAGTTATCCAGGACCCCCCTCTAACACAAGGTATAAACACGAGGTCGCGTGCGGAAAGGTAGCGGAGATAACCCCTCCAAAGCCAGACCAATCATAGTGGAGAACACATATCGAGGGCTTGTTTTCGGATTCCATCGTTTGCATTTTCCATGGGGCTTCATGGGTCTCGAACTTGTTCAAGGTCCTCATTTGTCTTTCGAACCATTTTCTCTCGATACCCTTGACAGGTTTCGGGCTTCATACCCTACTCATTGTGGTCTACCCGACTTTCGACAGTACCCGCCTGGTGACTGTTCGCGTGCTGGCAACCTAGTTGCCAATATTTTTTAGGGACATACACGGGTGACTGCGGGGGTATACTGCAGTACCTAGGACAAACATTGGGCCATGCTTTGCAAAGTATACCCGGAGGGTGCTTCCATGTTCAAGTTTCACTTGCACCAGTAAGTTGTTCTAGTGTTGGTTGTTGTAACTGTTCTTCCAAATAGTTTAGTGATTACTTGTATTATCTCTTAGGGGATTTTTTTTTTAGTGTGTGTTACTGTTTGAATGTGTAGAATACTTTAGCGTGTCTTGGATATTCTCACATAGTGGAGGATCCCGAGCTCCACTGGTCACAACAGCTTCTGGCCCTGCCGCCGGTTATACTGGAGCCACCCCCGCCACCTTTGAGGCAGAAGCTAGACCAACAAGGGTCTTTTGAAGCAACCGGGTTAAACACCTTTGTGCCCAAACAACTCCCAAAGGAATCAACCACCAATCTTGGCTTGGTTGAAACCCAAACCACTGATACTTGGCCACCGGTTATTGTACCAGTCCAATTTTATGAATATCAGTTAGGGCCTCACACAGCTATGGAAACAAACGTTGTTACTTCGTCTGGGAATCCTTCCATTCCCACCACAGTTGCTACCACAGGAGAATCATCTCCTAACTTGCCATTGTCGATCTGAGCCACCATGGTCTCGGCCGCAACTACGTCACACAGTGGTCCAAACCCATCTATGGTGGCGGCCACAACCCCCTTCACACCTAGTGCGACAGGCCCTCCGTTCTCATACGGTATGCCTAGTTCGGGTACAAGTCCTGCACTCACTTACTCCAGTTTACAGACTTTGGGTCTGAGGGTAGGGAGCTATAATGCTCCTCTGCAAGGTCAACTTAGGGGCACTTCTGTCCCTTTTAATGATTTTCCATACGCTGGAGGACATATCCCTCCTTCGTCCCCTTCGCTTGGTGGTCAGCATCAGCAGTCCACCGGCCAGCCTGCACACACTAGTTTATTTGGAGCCGGGAGTCAAGGAACACCTGTGCACAGTATGCTGGTAGGTTCGTCATCATTTGTTTGGAATGGGATGTTTGGTAACAACACTTTCTCATCCTCCGCTTTCCCATCTGGGGGAAATCCCATTTTTGGACAGTCTACTCCGGCGTAGGGTACTATTCCTACGTCGGGGGCACATATAGCAGGACCTTGGAACTCAGGAAAAGGATCCGTTCCCTCCTCTGGAATGTCGTTCTAGGGTAATTCTTTCCACAATCAATGGAACCCTGGACAAACTAATATGCCTTTTCCATCAGGACCAACATGGGGTAATCCTTCCCAAAGTCCTTCAAACATGATGCATGCCCAACACCCTATGTCCTTTATGGGAAATCAGTCGATGATGTCTCCGCAGATGCAAAATCCTTATGCTGGTCAGGGCCATGGTTTCTACCAGAATCTGGGTCAGAAGCCAAACTTTTCCTGGCAACCTGGTGCCAGTCCAACTCTAGGACCCTTTTTCCTAGGCTATCAACAACAACCCAAACTACCATTCCTGGCAACTTTACACTTGCCATATTTGACAAGGTTGTTAAATGATGTTATTTGTCACGATCCACATTGGCCTCCTATGCCAATGAAGTTTCCTTTGGACATTCCAAAGTTCAAGGCCAAGCCTAATGAAGATCCAGGTGATCATGTGACTACCTTCCACCTTTGGTGTTCATCTAACTCATTGAAAGATGACTCCGTACAGTTGCAATTGTTTCAACGTACTCTTATCAGGAGTTCTGCATAATGGTATATCGAGCTCGATCACTCACAATACTCTTCTTTTGGAGAACTAGTGATGGCCTTCCTTAACCATTTCTAGTTACCTTTGAGATACGACGCTGGCACAAAGTTCCTCGCTAATTTCGAACAGACAACAGTAGACCATATCTCTGATCATATCCGAGAGTGGAGACGCCAGAAGAGTCTAATCAAAGTACCAGTCCCACCAACATTCCTGCTTGAGTGGTTCCTTAAGTCTCTGGTCCCACAATTATCCAAAGACGTCGAAACTTCTGGATTTTTCTCCGAACAAGATGCCATCACGAGGGCTCAATAGTTTGAGTTCATTTATTCTCATTCTGGTTTATTATACAACATCCTGTCGGATGCACCACGATCGATACTGGATAAAACTAGATAGAGAGCTGGACCACATGCTGATGGTATCGTTGGTTCATCACAAACCAAGCCTCCTGAGCAATTGACAAAATAATTACAACAATTATCTATACAACACTCAATGGCCAACCAGACTACTACTTTGGCTGCTCCTCCTACCCAAATGTCGGAAGTACACTCCGTGCTGTCGACTAACCCAAAGGCCACCCAGCAGCCTGAAGGGAAGAAAAAACAATGAAAGAAGGGTAAGGGGGATTAAAAAACCCACTGATAATGCTGGCAGGGACACCACGGAAAAATGGAAGGCGACGTATTCGTTCAACTTGTGTGCGGAAGACCACCCGACCCATCTTTGTCCTTGACTTGCAAAGGCCCAAAAGTTTGTCACATAGCAACATCAAGCAGTGCTGACTAACCCTTTTCAACATGGGAAAAATTTAACTCAAGCCTCTACAAGTGCCGAAGGGGGTAGCCAAGAAACCTGCCCTCGTCCAAACAATTCCTCATCCACGAATGTATATATGGTTAGGGGTGATGCTCTCATAACAACTAGAGCACACGACTATAGTAAACCAAGCACTTCTAAGAAGGGTAAAGAAGATGAGCTCCCATATCTTCCATTACAGATTGAGAAGACGTTGGGAGAAACAATGACACACATTCCAAAGGGTGCATTTAAGAAAGATTCTCACAACCCAAATGCAAGGGCTGCCTAGAATTACTCTATGGTGGAGGATTTATCACAAACCCCTTGTGTGATGTCTGCTTTGGAGGTCCTCCAAAGTTGCCCTGCTCAGAGGAAAGCCTTGTTAACTGCTTTAGGCTCTACTGAGACTTGTAACCCAGGTACCATCATGTTAGATACAACCAACTTAAAACCTCATCTGCCTTACCATGTAGCATTTCAGATAGTAGTGGCTCATCCCACAAAAAATTTTACATGTAATATCTTCCACACAGTGGTCAACGAGGGCACCTCGACTTGCGTTATGTCATTAGCATGTTGGAAGGCCATTGGCCAGCCCACTTTGTCTCCATCACCTACTCTCCTCACTGCCTTCGACAGTCATTCTTTCTGACCACATGGCATCGTTCCTTCTTTCCCTGTGCAATTAGGAGGGAAGACCGTGTGTGTCGAGGTAGAGGTATTCGATGCTCCCCTCGACTATAACCTCTTGTTAGGTCGGAGTTGGACTTATGCTATGCAAGCTATGGTTGCTACAGTTTTTCGAGTCTTGTTGTTTCCACACAAAGGCCAGATAGTGACCATCGATCAATTGTATTTCTCTAGACCTGACCTACCTTTGGGGTCATCCACAGTCCCAATGATTGATAATCCTCAACCAGGTGTCGTTAACGTAGGAGTTGGTTTGTGCTCATCCTTGATGGGTACGTTTGATTACCCACCTCCTCACGATGATGTCAAGTTTATATCTAATCACCATAAGGTTGAGATTTTTCAAGTTTCGTCGTTCCGTACGACTTACTTTGAGGATCCTTAGATTCTTCCTTTCCCATCAGCCACGATGGATGAGATAGGGCACTCCGGCATGTCCATGCCCTTGTTGGCTGCTGAAGTAGCGTTCTCTTTAGTCCAGCAAGCTTCAGCTAACCCTGATCCAACTCCCGCACAAGAGTTCGATCCACTTCTAGAGCCTATTTGGGCTCAGGGTTCTCTTGCTACCATCGATTCGTTAGACTGAGTCTTGCCTTCTGATGAAGCAGTAATCGAAGCAATGACTAGTCCAGACAAACCTTGGGGTGATATTTATCATAGATCATATTTCCTCCCAAATTTCATCCAAATCAAAGCAGGAGAACTCACCATGACTATGACTAGAGATAGGTCTTGTCATACTAATCCCTTAGCTACACACAAGATCTATGCTGAGGGTAATATGGAAACCATTACTAAAATGATACCTATAAATATCTCCAGAACCCCTGGTGTCACAGACAATGTTTTCATTGGAGCATACAACTCCCCTGAGAAGATGCCAGGCATCGACCCACAAAGAGTCTATCATGAGCTAGCTTTGTTGTTTTTCAAGCTCGCTTTGAGATCCGAAAGAAACATCCGGCGAGACTGCATTTATTCTTTTCGATATCATTCGGATTAGTTGAGAAAAGTAACCATTATGGAGTCTTCTTTAAGCCCTTTTCAGACTCCTTAAAAATGAAAAGATTGTCAAGTGACCTTGTTTCTTCACACTCGTTAAATTGGTCCATAAGAACGTTCCTTAAATGGGTCTCCTTTTAAGCCCTTTTCATACCCTCTAAAAATGAAAAGATTTCCGAGCGATCTTGTGACCTTTCACACTCGTTAAACTGAAATTTGAAGTCATGTTTGTCTGGTGGTAGTTTACCCCTTTTTCGGTCCGGACGATCAATTGTATGAACAAAGGTATACTCTATCGAATTCCTATTCTTTAGAAGAGTACTCTTAGGTATAATTTTATTCCTTTTTCGGGCCTGAGGGACTAAATTTATGAAAAAGAAACCCCCATGGAGTCCATAGTTAAGATCTTTTCAGACTCCCTAAAATTGAAAACGTCTTCGAGTGGCCTTATTCTTTCACACTTTTTAAATTGGTCCAGAAGAATATTCCTAATGGAGTCCATAGTTAATCTTTTTTCAGACTCCTTAAAAGTGAAAAAATAGTCGGGTGATTTTGTCCTTGTCACACTCGTTAAAATGGTTTTGAATTGACGTCTAATCGGTGCTAGTTTATCCCTTTTTCGAACCGACTAGACTATTGTCAAAAAAGGTACCCCAGCAGAGTCTCCTTTTATGCTTTTTCAGACTCTCTAAATATGAAAAACCACCGAGCTTACCTTCTCTGGGCTCGTTAAACTTACATCGAAGGACGTTACCATTGTGTGTTCTATCAACCGCATTTGCATAACTTATCCATCAGCCTTGTGATAGTTTGCTTCTGCATCTTAACACCTTTGGCCACCAGAGGATTTTTCCCGAGTATCATTTTACCAGAACATCAGTCTTGTCCTTGTGCCTTGAGCTTGTATGTTTTCAGTACTCGTTCCTCCATTGTAACGTAATATTCCTTTATTCTTTTTCAAAAATTACCAAAAAGAACAAAAAAATCAAATATACCCGTAAAAGAGGATGGGAAAAGTATTTTCTTTATTAGCAGCATAATGAGTCACCCTTGGATAAAGCACATCTGTTTGTTTGATCATCATACTATGGGATGTAGTACAACCTTAGGAAGCTTTTCTCGCTATATAGAGTTGTGTCCTCCACCGTTTGGTTACTCTTCCAAACATATGGAGAGTTTGCATTGGCTCCTGCTTCGTAGACTTATGATTAACATATATGCTGCCTGACTCTTATCACTTGTCATGCTGTTGTCCAAGGGAAGTTTGTCACTAAGCCTGAGTCGGCCCCTCTGCAATATGTCTCTTGTTCGCATACCCGTCCATCCTGAACGTCCAGTCAAGTCCTTGTTCGAAATCACTGAAGCCTTCAGTCCAATCATCACGATTATCAAGTCCATAACTGACGATTCGTTGAAGACCTCTGGGTAGTGCAGTCATACACTCATATTACACTCCTACCCAAGTTTTAGAAGATTTTGAATTTGTTGCTTGAGCTCTGAAGTACAACCATCTGGCTGAATCAACTTCTGGAAGATGGGTACTCTATATGTATATCTTTATGATTTCGAGATGTAGCTCCGCTGTGTATTATTCGTGGCTACTCTTTATAGTTATTTGACATGGATCTACAGTGTATTTTATTGGTAGCCATGGTTCTATTTTATCCCAAGCATGGTTATGCCCACCTCGGTGAGGCATTTGTTATTTTGCAGACGACACCTCCTGGTTCCTGATCCTTGGGCTCTCTCATTCAGCACATCAGTAAAGATTGGTAAAATATTAGTAATGTATTTTAGCCATCAGATGCTCTTCTGACCTCACACATTAGAGGGCATCTGTTATAACCCTAAATTGCACCACACATGCTTACCTGGCATCAGGCCAAATCATATCCTTTCTTTGGCAAAAACTACTAAACAACTCTTCTAAAAACTCCATTTTTAAAAGTACACGCTAGCTGGCCCACTATAGCCCGTGTGTATCTACAAAGTACATGCTATCAGGCCCACTACAGCTCGCGTGTACCTTCAGAATCAAAAAAAAAAGGAAAGTTGCTGATGGAACAAAAAGCTATGGGTCAGTTAACTGAAACTCCCAGCCATGCATGGCCAAGGGTTCGTCCAAAACCCTAGCTCCTTCTAGCCTATAAAAGAAGGGGTAGGGGTACCATTTGGAGGAGGAAAAAATATAGCGAAGAAACTATGCCCATTTTCCAAATCCATTGTCCCAACCCTTTAGCTTTTCCTCATGCCAAAGGAGATTTAATGCAAAGCAGTTGGAGGATAGAAGAAGAGGAGCCGAGGATCCGGATCAAGGAGCGGTGGCTGTTCTCGACTTTGATTGTAAGTTGATTCATTTTTCAAATAATAAAAGAATACTTTTCCCGTCCCAATGCATGAGTTATCTATGATTTGGTTAATTTATGCTTAATTTCTAACCCTTTAGTAGAAAAGTAGCATGCATGCATAGTTGTTTGTCTTGATTGCAAGTTATCTTTGGAAGGAGCAGTCCAAGCAAGTGGTCAAAGTGCAACGGAGGATCTTCATCGAACGCCGGAGACAAGGTTATTAGTCATTCTCCATGCATGTATTGTGAAAGAGGGGTTGAAGTTTCGGGTTGTAGGTTAAAAAGTAATTTTTTTACGGTCAAAATCTGCATGCAAGTCTGACCCTAGTTTGCTAGTCCGTAGGGTATTTTTCCCAACAACACTTGGGTATCTACAAAATATCATGGACATGGATCTCTCTTATAACTCCATATCAAGGACAATACCAATTACTCTCAACAAGTTGAAAGAGATTCACTATTTAAATTTATCTTTCAACAATCTCAACGAAGAAATATCAAAAGGAGAATTTTATACAAATCAAAGCATTATCATATCCTTGAGTGGAAATTTAGGTCTCTGTGGTCCACAAGTATTTTCCTTATCAGCATGTCCAACACCAAGAAGTCATTTTGATGTTTTGAGAAAAGTATTATTGCCAATTTTTGGTGGTATTGGTTTTATATTATGTTGTCTACTTTTGTGATTCCTCTCAAGAGGGAATTTCCATGTTCAAAACTTTGATTTCCCACGAGTTGTTTCCCTTAAATTAGAGCATGAAAGTATATCATATCAAGAGATTTCTAGAGAAACTAATGGATTTATTGAGGCCAATTTGTTGGGGAAGAATAGTTTTGGATCAGTGCACAAAGGAATTTTGAATGATGGCATGATTGGTTCTATGAAGGTTTTCCATTTGCAAAATGAACAGGTTGTGAAGAGTTTTAAAGCAGAGTGTAATTCCTTGCAAAAGGTTTGACATCAAAATATTATGAGAATCATAACCTCATGTTCCAACCTGAAGAATGTCCAACCATGAGAGATGTGTCAAATGTCTTGGAGAGTCTTAAAGAGGATTTGGTGGAAAATGGAGTTTCTTCAAGGAGATTAAGACAAAGCATATTTTCTATGTTTGTCAATAGTAAATGCAATACAATAGGGAATATTGCAATGGCATAAGAGATCAAAGTTCTACATTTTAGTTTCTAAAGATTTATATTCTTCCAGCTACAAATATTTATATTCTTTTAATATTTGAAGAAAATTTATGTTAATATAATACTTGAGCAATAGTTTTCAATATGAAAACTAGATGTTTTTGTAAATCCATATTTTAATGACATCACAAAACTAGATATTGAAAACTAGATGTTGTGGTAAATCCATATTTTAATGGCATCTCAGATCTAGATGTATTAATGTGTTTCAAATTTTCATCCATTAATGAAAGAACTCATGAAAGGGTTGTATGGTTTCATCTCATGAAAGTCATTCTCTTTTATTCTTAATCATCTCCCAAATTGGAGAGAGCATCCTATGAAAATATATGTCTTTCAAGCATGTTTACTGCCAAATATTTCACATATTCCATTTAGTAGAAACATTGTAGTTGTCCTCACAATAAATTATTTTATTTATCGTCGCATGGAATTGAAGGATAAATTCTATTGCTTTTCAATGCAATGCACATTGCATCCAAATTCTTAATACTTTTATGTCAATATGTCAGGATTTTCGGAAATTCTTTTCCACTTTAATTTCCCTACATGTTCAATGAGGTTTCCATGCATTTTTGTTTGTAACTTTGCATATCTTTTGTGACTGAAGCATATAGTAACCATGACAAAAAATATATATATATATATATAGAATGAAAATAATTGAAGCCACAACATACAATTTCAGAGTATTGTCTTACTTTATTGCATAGGGTTCACTCCATAGTTATGATTTCCACTTAATGTGGCTATCTTTTAATATTTAAGGTGTCATGACTTACTGAAAATGGATTCTTATAGTTATCTTTTGTATGTTTCAACAAAGGCCTTCCCAAAGGTTCCAACTTATTTTGAAATCCCTACAAATTGTAGTAGTCTATTTCCACAAGATTTTATAATTGGGTTTTCTTCTTCAAATGATATGAATATATTAAAGAAGAGTTTGACGTTTCCCTTTTATATATTTCTGATTATGATTTGTAACTATGATGGATTACAAGGTAAAAAAGTCCTCTCACTATGCAACCCTTGTTTCCATGCCTATTCCTAGGGACTTGTTTAGCTAGAAAGGTAAAACTGGATTCTGGAAATGTGTATATTATTTATTGATGTTGTATATCATAACTTTTTTCAAATGCCAGATTGAATTTTTCATCTTCTTTTTCATTGTAAATTTGTTACTGTAGTTGGAAAATTGAAAGAAATGAAGTAAAGTGACATAATGTAGTTCCTTGTTCTCTATTTTTCATTGTAAATTTGTTACCATAGTTCGAATATTGAAAGAGATGAAGTAAAGTGACATAATGTAGTTCCTTGTTCTCTATTTTTGTTTTTTCTCTGCTTCTATCCATCCAAGTGTCTCTGTGAATTTATATTGCTTATTTTGTGAAACATTAGTTTTTTCCTCGAAAATTGCGAGGATTTTATATAGGTTATATATTGTAGAAACCTTGAAATTATTAAATATTCAAAAAGTACTCACAAATATTATTTTATATTTCTAGGACTAGTATTTTCCCGAAACCTATCTATGGTTTCATTTTTTACTTTCAACTTCTTTCTTGTTCATTCTACTATATTTTTTGAGAGAAGACTCCTCTTCAATACGAATGTTTCAACTTCTTTCCTGTTCATTCTACTATATGTTTTGAGAGTAGACTCCTCTTGAATATGGAAGTTTGTTTTGTGTTTTTTTGTTTACTATGTAGAGCTTGGGATGTCTCTGATTCAATTTCAATAATCATTATCCAGGGCATGTTTAGAATTCATTTCGAAAAAATACTCACACATGTCCAAATTCAAGGAGTGTCTTATAATTTTTTTGTCTTGGTGATAACATATATGATCTCTCAATTTTGCTTGAAGAGAAAATAGTAAACGATGGTTTAGATGTAAGCATTACTTCCATCCATTCAATTCCATTTTTTTTGAATCGTTATGCATAACTAGCAACATTGAACACACGACAACATGAGTGCTTACAATTGCCTCAGTTCCAAGGAGTTACAGTGACATTTTACACATACAAGATGTCTTATGATCTAATTTGTACTACATTTAGATAAACATAGCAAGCTACAATAATTATAGTCTTTTATGTAAAAAATTTAGAATGAAACGAAGAGAAAATACAGAGAAAGTTGAGATATATCCACTAGTCTAACTACATGCACACATGAATACAACCAAGATCACAAAAATCAGTGAGGCTGGAGAGTTAGAGTTTGACTTGGACTCAACAAAAACTTGGGAGAGACTTGGCAGAAATTATTGGGAATCTATGTAGAATGATTTTTTTTTTGTTTGGGTTATATAAAGGGGGTCTGATCCATAAAAGAATCAGAGATCATGTGAGTATGATTGGAGGACCTACACTAAAGATATGCTTATATTTGAAGTGTTGTCTAAGTACATGTGTGCACATGATAATTACATTTTTGATGTGTGCCAAGAGTGGTGGTTAGAGTCGTGTTGTGTTCACACATAGTTATCCAAAAAGGATTGAGAAGACTAAGGATAACTCAGAATTCATAGAAGCAACTCAGGAAGCGCAGAATGGCCTCAACAAACAGAGAAAGGGAAAAAATTCAAAGTCCTTAAAACTCAGTGAAATTGGCATCATCGTGAAGTGCGCGTCACAATATTTCTAATGGCGTAAACGACTCATCAAACGGAGTTACGGATCAAAAGATATTCACGGTCAAAGTTTTGGTCAACCTAGCCCACTCAACAAGGATGAGTCATCATCCATACAATGTACATGGCACATGCATAGGATGACACGTGTCATGCTAATGCCATCATGAAGTCAACATCGTGATGTGGCAGAAGCAGAAGCTACCATGTGTCCCTCATTTTTGGAATTTTTATGTCAACATGTGGACCAATGAGGAAGTGCCACATGGTAGTCCATACAACCATGTGGCAGGCCGTACGAGACATGGAATCTGTACCATACATGGTAGGATGATGTGGAAGGAAGGAAATGTTGCAGGATGATTGTACAAGTGAATGACATGGGCCAATGTTTGGCTGCCACGTGGCAGTGGGAAAATGTCCAATGAGGGCCCATAACCGAAATTTCAAAAACAAAAAAAGGCGGCCCACCAAATCTGGTGGAGGTCCCACCAAATCACATGGCTGATCGTCCATTGTATTCCAATTCCTAAAAATCTAAACGGGACTCCAAACTTGGCCGTGGTTAACACTATATATATATATATATATATATATATATATGTTGTTGTTGTAACTACAAGCCAAAAAGGGGAGGCTCGCGGGCTCCACCCTTGGACCTCCCCAACCAAACGCCTTTACATAGCATCTGCCAACCATTGAGACAAACAGCTCCGTTAGATATTCCACCCTCCTTTAAACTTAAATGTTGAGTTTTCCAATGGATGGAAGGAGGGTACTCTACGGTATGCTGGGCACATTTTACAAGGTGAGTACAGTGAATTAATTGTAGGTTGCATGCATGGAAACCGAGAAGTGATTTCTCATGGGACTATGAGTGCCAGAGTCAAATTGAGGCATGGAGACAGTCATATTTTGGGTAATTTGACACCATGAATTCAATGGTGTTGTATGCTTTCTGATCTAAGCAAAGCTCCTACAACTTAATTCCATAATTAGGTATACTTATGTATTTTTCCAAATTCTTTTGCTAAGTTAATAAAAAGGCCTACCCATTTGAGAGAAGGACCCAGAGACATAGTCCACCAGGGATGGACTCCGTTATCAAGTTTTTGTGTTCAGATTTGATGCTTATGTCTCTTCATTATTGAGTTTTTTCTTCTTTATGGTGCACTTCATTTTATTCTCATTTAATATAATTTTTTATAAGTCACATCGATGAAAAGATCCGGGATTATGTTGATATCAGAGCATTCATCTTTGACTTGAATTGTTGAGTGTGAACTCTTACTAGGGCCAAGCATAAGTAGGGTGAAGGAACTCTGTTTATGGATAAATTCGTGAGTGCGGACACAGACCAATCTCCCCAAGATCCACCTGGATCTGGAACAAAACAGGACAGAATATACCGCTTTCCCTAGATCTAACTATTGAATTAAATTGGAAGTGAGAAGAAGATATATACCTTGTAATCGCTTCCTTGGTCTCTGTTGTTCCTTGCTTCGCTCCAGTGCTCTTGTGCGGTCAAGATCAAAACAGAACAAACCAACCAAAGTGAAAGCAAATAACATATCCAATAGCTAATCTATACATATGATCAAGGAGTTATGTAATAAAGTAGATCTAACTTTATGGGAAAGAAACATATTACTGTATCATATTAAATGTGAAAGAGAGATTACAACCGTTGCCTTGATGTCGTAAGGTCCCTTCCAACTGTCCTTCGTTCCCCACACACTTTGACTCCAAGAATTCCGAAACCATAGATCTGATAGCTACTCACAATCTATCTTGACAAAGAAAATCTCAAAGCCACTCTAATCAAGCTAATAATTCCAAGCCAAAGAATCACAACCAAGAACCATGAACATACAAGCTCATCCCATCTCAAGCTAATTTTCTCCATGAGAACTCCTCTCCTTTTATAAGCTGAAGAAGATAAGGTGAGGAGGTTAGGATGATCCTACTAAATCATGAAAGCGAGTAAGATCCAAACCGTTCGAATGCCACCTCACCATAGAAGCTTCTCCTTCTAGAAGATTCGAGAAACCGTACAGTTTTCCCACGTGATGGAAAGTTCGCACCCTGGCTATATAGCAACCTGTGAACTGTTCGCACCCTGGCTATATAGCAACCTGCGAACTTTCTTTTTTATAAGGTTTTTGCATAGGAAAATGCCATTTCTTTTCTCAGGAAAAGTTCTTCTTCCTTCTCTCTTCAGGAACTCAAGCCACTGACCCCCTTCTAAAGGCAACAGATAGGTTTACATCATTAATGATCATAGGGATGACGAAAATAATGTGTAACAAACTCTTAAGACTTTCAATCCCAAAGTTGGCCATGCATCTCGAAGGAAGAAAATGGCTGAAGAGGACAAGCGTGACAAAAAAGAGAAAAAATTCCATATGGTCTTTTATCGCATGTCAGAAATGGTCGAGCGAATGTATGGAGACTACAAGAAGAGTATGAAGAAGAAAGGGAAGAAAAAGGAAGCAAAAACAGATGAAAACACTTCAGTAAATCAAGGGGCTGGAGGAGACCCTCCTGAGCCTCCATCTTCACCATCAATTTCTAGATCTTCTTCCTCTAAGCATTCTCATCATTCTCATAATTCTAGCCATAAGAGTTATTTTAAGAAACCATTATTAAAGCTTGATGTAAAATTTTCTTTACCTATGTTTAATGGAGATGCTAATCCTGAAAAGATAGATAATTGGATCCGATAGATTCAAGTATATTGTCATGTTCAATAGATTGATGAAGATGAAGTTAAAGTGAAATTGGCTTCTCTTCGGCTAGAAGGCACCACTCTCGTATGGTGGGAGAGAAAACTTCAGGACAAAAGTAAGTGTGTTAATCTTCTTTCCTCATGGTCAGAATTTAAAGAAGTGATGAGGAATCAATTTTATCCATTGGGTTATTTACATAAATCAATGATGGAATGGAAAATTTTATGACAAAGTAAATGTCAAACTGTACAAAGTTTCACGAAAGAATTTAGGAAGAAATCTCTTGCATTAAACATTTCTTTGGATTCTTAGGAAACTTTAATGAAGTATATTGGTGCACTTCACAATTATATTCGTCATACTTTACTATTGTTTAACCCCACCAGTCTTGACAAAGTTTTTTTACAAGCCACTCACCTTGAAAATAGGGGAAAGCATGTTCAAGAAGATCCCACAAAGAAACCTTCCAATTTCCCACATAAGCAGCTTAAGAAGTTTAAAAGGAAGGACAAAAAGACTGCCACTGTAAAGAAAGAATAAGGAAAACCATATTTCACTCATTGCAAGAAGAGTGGTCACGATGATGAACACTATTGGAAACTACATCCAGAGAAGAGATCGAAACAATACGGTGGAAAGGGGAAGACAAAGACCATTGCTATAGTGCAACAAGATCTTGGTTCCAATTCAGGAGACGAAGGAAATATCACAGCAGTTGGAGTACAAGGTAAAGATTCCCTTCATGCTAGTTCAAGTTCCAATAATGAATCTCATGATGATGAAAGAAAGAGGAATGAATTATTTCATATAAGAGTTGTATCTAAACAGAATAAGATAGATACATTATTTGATCTAGGTTCCCAAGTAAACTTGATATATAAAGCACTTGTCAAAAAGATGGGTCTTAAAACTAAACCACATCCAAAGCCTTATCCTCTTGGTTGGGTATGTGATAAAGTAAAACTTAATGTCACCAAGCAATGTAGGGTCATATTTGATATTGCTTCAAAGTTTATTGATGAAGTTGATTTGGATGTTGTTCCACTTGATTTATGTGGCATAGTGTTGGGGAGTCCTTATCTTTATGGTAGAAAAATAGTATTCTTTTTTCATGAGAACAAATATCACCTTACTAAAGGGGGAGTGGAACATATTGTTAGATCCCACAACATGAGGGTAAACACAACACTTGTTAGTGTAGGACACATGAAGAGACTCATAAACTCTAATAAGATATATGTACTCATGGTCGTAAGGGAAAATGATGTTGGAACATTTGACACTTTCCAAGGATGTGATCCTTCTCATAAGAAATAATTAATTGATATTGTTTCTAAGTATGATGATATGTTTCATGAACTAGATGGATTACATCCTAAGAGGGAAATACAACATGAAATACATCTTCAACATGATTCTCCCCTTCCTAATGTGGGCATGTACAAGATTTCAATTGTAGAGATGACAAAGATAAAAAATCAAGTACAAGGCTTATTAGATTAAGGGGTCATCAGGACCAACTCATCTCCTTGTGCTTCTCTGATTGTGATGGTTCCAAAGAAGGATGGAACATGGTGAATGTGTGTCAATTATCGAGCCTTAAATAAAATCACGGTGAAAAATTGATACCCTCTTCCTCGTATAGATGATTTACTTGATCAATTAAAGAATGTTGTTTATTTCACTAAGTTGGATTTGTGAAGTGGATACGATCAGATCAGGGTTGCAGAACATGATGCATGGAAAACTTCCTCTAAAACCAAACATGGATTGTTTGAGTGGTTATTAATGTTGTTTCAGCTTTGTAATGCGCCAACAACCTTCATGCGTGTGATGAATAATGTATTTAGGCCATTTCTAGATGATTTTGTGATTGTATATTTAGACGACATTCTTATATTTAGTGGGACTTGGGATGAACATATGTAAGGCATGTAAAGAAAGTCTTGGATACTTTGAAAAGGGAAATTTTGTATGTAAAATTGTCCAAATGTGAATTTGGTAAGACTGCACGTGTATGCTTAGGTCATATTGTAGGAGGAGGACAATTGAAAATTGATCCTTCCAAGATTGATGTAATTGTAAATTGGCCTGAGCCCAAAAGTGTAACCAAAATACAGAGCTTCTTAGGTGCAGTCCAGTACTGGAGGAGATTCATTTCAAACCTCTCCTTTATAGAATCTCTTTTGCATGCCTTAAACAATGTGAAGAAAACTTTTCAGTGGGGAGGAAAGCAACAAAAATCTTTCGACACTTTGAAGGAAAAGATCAGTACCACACCATTATTAGCATTGTCAAATCTTCAACAAACTTTTGAGATTGAGACAGATGCCAATGGATATGCCATGGGTGTAGTATTGATGCAATATCGTCAGCCTATCTATTACCACTCTGAAACCTTTAACCAAGTTGTTGTTAACTATCCTACATATGATAAATACTTGTATGTGTTAGTTCAAAGCATAAAGAAATGGAATCACTACTTGTTAGGGAAGGAAACAATCATACATACAGGTCATCAACCCTTACAGTATCTCCAAGCACAAACCAAGCTGCAACAATCTTGAAATTACAGGTGGATGGGTTTTCTTCAACAATTTCATTTGGTAATCAAATACAAAAAGGGTACAAGTAACAAGGTAGCTGATATGATTTCTAGACCTCCTATTGCTTCTTTTGTTATTTTGAAGAATGCTTCTTTATCTCATGATAACTATGTGGAACAATATGTTGTTGATGAAGATTTTAAAGATGTATTTGAGAAGCTAACCCGTGGTGCACAGGTAGAGAACTATTAGCTACATGGAAACCTACTCTACCATCTTGGAAGGCTATGTATTCCTACAAATGAACGAGTCCATGTAATACGAGAAGCTAACACTTCTCTTCTGTCTAGGAATTTTGGGATAGGAAAAACTATGGCTCATCTGCATAGGTTTTGTTATAGGCCTTAGATGAAAAAATTGTAACTAAATATGTAAACAGGTGTGTGATGTGTTCTACTTGTAAGTCCACTAACAGAAAATTGGGGCTATACTCACCACTTCTTGTTCCATCCCATCCATGGGAAAGTATCTCCGTGGATTTTGTAGGGGGTTTACCAATGTCAAAAAGGGGTCATGACTATTTGTATGTTGTAGTGGATAGGTTCAACAATATGTGTATCTTAATTCCATGTAAAAAGTAGATCATTGTTGAGAAGACTGCTAATCTCTTCTTTCAATATGTTTGGGTTCACTTTGGGTTACCCACATCCATTATATCGGATTGAGATACTCGATTCCTTGGGGATTTTTGGACAATATTGTGGAGAATGATGAACTCCAAGTTGAAGAGGAGCATTGATTTCCATCCACAAACCGACAAACAAACAGAGGTTGTTAACCGAACAATGGTACTTTTTCTTCGAGGCTATTACAACAAGCATCCCAAGTTATGGGATGAACATATATCCTATGTACAACATTCTTATAATAGAGCCTTACATTCCTCCACTCAATGTTCTCCATTTGAGACATGTTTTGGGTATTGTCCTAAGGTCCCTTTGGACTTGATGTATGGGAGAGATTCCAATTCAAATGAAGAAAGAAATGAAGATGGAGTCTGCAAGTTCATTTAGAGGATCCAACATGTACATCAAGTAGTCAGGGAATAGTTGGAGAAAATTCAAGAACAATATAAATCTCAACATGAAAAACATAGGGTTGATCATCAGTTCCAGGTTGGAGATTAGGTATGGCTTCACATTGGCAAGGAGAGATTGAAGGGTGAAGCAAAAAACTCAAGCCCATCCAATATGAACCCTTCACTATTTTGGAGAAAATTGATACCAATTCTTTTCATTTAGATATTCCACCTTATATGCATATCTACTCAGTTGTAAATGTAGAAAACTTGAAACTTTTTTAGCCTCCCAAGATCATGGATCAGGGTGAGGAATTTTCAATACCTTCAATTGATGAGTTTTCTCCTGAGTACTTGGATGAGTTGAAGGAAGATATCATCTTGGACATAGGGATGAGGACTTCACGCAGGGGTGATGTTGATTATCTTCGAGTGGGATTAAAGGGCACACATCCAAGAAAGGCAAAGTGGATTGATAAGGACAAGGTGAGGGAACTCTTCCCCTCACTTATCTGTTGATTGATGAGAGATTTTGGTGGTCCAAAAATCTCTCAGTGGGAAGGCATGATCCAAAAAGGATCCATAGAATACTAAGGACAACTCAAAATTCACAGAAGCAACTCAGGAATCTTAGAATGGCCTCAGCAAACAAAGAAAGGGAAAAAATTCAAATTCCTCAAAACTCAGTAAAATTGGCATCATTGTGAAGAGCATGTCACAATATTTCCAACGGCGTAAATGGCTCATCAAACAGAGCTACGAATAAAAACATATTCACAGTCAAAGTTTTGGTCAACCTAGCCCAGTCAACAGTGATGAGTCAACATCAATAATGTTGACATCAACATCAGTATGGATGAAGTCAACATCCATACAATGTATGTGGCACACGCAGAGGACTACATGTTTGATGTTGATGTCAGCATGATGTCAGCATGGTGATGTGGAAGCACCAGAAGTTGCCATGTGTCACTCATTTTTGGCATTTTCAGTTCAACATGTGGATCAATGAGGAAGTGCCATGTGGCAGATAGGTGGCATCTGTATTATACATGGCAGGATGACGTGGCAGGAAGGAAACATGGCAAGGTGACTGTACAGGTGAATGATGTGGACCAATTTTTGGTTGCCACGTGGCAATGGGAAAATGCCCAATGAGAGCTCATAACTGAAATTTCAAAAATAAAAAGGGCAGCCCACCAAATTTGGTGAAGGTCTCACCAAATCTGGTGGTCGACCCTCTGTTGTAATCCAACTCTAAAAAATCTAAACAGGATTCCAAGCTTGGCAGTGGTTAACACGATATATATATATATATATATATGATGTTGTAACTACAAGCCAAAAAGGGGAGGCTCGTGGGCTCGACCCCGGGACCTCCCCAACCAAACACCTTTACATGGCATCCTCCAACTGTTGAGCCAAATGACTCCGTTGGATATTTCTCTCACCTTTAAACTTAAATGTTGAGTTTTCCAATGGACGGGAGGAGGGAACTCGACAAGTACAGTGAATTAATTGTAGGTTGCAGGAATGGAAACTGAGAGGAGATTTCTCATGGGCCTGGGAATTCCAGAGTCAGATTGAGGTGTGGAGACAATCATTTTTGGGTAATTTTATGCCATGAATTCAATGGTGTTGTTTTTTTTCTAATCTTAGAAAAGATTCTTCAACTTAATTCCAGAATGAGGTATACTTATGTATTTTTTCAAATTCTTTTGTTGAGTTAATAAAAAGGCCTACCCATTTAAGAGCAAGACCCAGAGATGTATTCCACTAGGGATGAACTCCATTATCAAGTTTTTGTGTTCATATTTGATGCTTATGTCTCTCCATTATTGATCTTTTCCTTATTTATGATGCACTTCATTTTATGCTCATTTAATACAATTATTTATAAGTCACATCAATGAAAAGATCCTAGATCACGCATACCAACAATATGAGTGAGGTGCACTTGTTTGTAGGGTGCATATAATTGGGCATAGTCGTATGTACTTGAATGTTGATGCACACACTTGTATTGGTGCAGGGGTGCCAATGCAGATAGAAAACTTAGCAAGAATACTACAAGCAAGCTCAACCATCATAATTGGTTGTCGAATCCTCTATCTCTTCATCTTCCTGATATTTAAAGTTTAAACTATTATGACTAAACAAGATATGAACAGATGGGATGGAAAATTCCATGACTCTTAATATTCCCTTGGCATGAAATATTGTTTATACACCTCCCTAGGAATGAATGGTAGTTAGTACAAATGAATGGCATTTAGTATTGGTGATGCCTTTTTTCTTTTCTTTTTTTATCTGAATAGCTTCATAACTTTTTTTTCCATAATATAGTGCTTGCGTCAAGAGAAGAAAGATATTCATATGGAATATTTGCAAATAATGACCATACCAACATCCATGCACCTCATTCTTGCATTAATCTTTAATATTTTTTTTAAATAAATATATTTCGTCGCTCTTGCGAAGACGATGATCATCGATAACATAAATAGTTCAATGCAACTATCAACAATTCATCTCTCTTGCGACACCTTGTTTGTCGTAGAAACTAGGATAGGTCGTTTCTCTTACGCGGAAGAGGATCTTCGATTGTATGAATAGTTCATCACAGCTATCGACCGTTTGTCTCTCTTGCGATGACTGGTTCGTCACATAAACTAGGATATGTCATTTGTATTATGAAAAATAGGATCCTTCATCATATGAATAGTTCATCTCATCAATCTACAGTCTGTCACTCTTGCGACAACCTATTCATTGCAGAAATTAGGATATGCCATTTCTCTTGCAATGAAGAGTATCTTCCATCGTATGAATAGTTTGTCGCATCAATCGACTTCTTTTCTCTCTTGCAACGATCATTGTTGGTTGTCATTCATGTGACAATCATCCATGGTTGTCTTTCTTGCAACGATCATCCTAGGTTTTCATTCTTGCGACAATGACAGTTGGGCGTCTCTCATGCCATGAGCATTGTATGTCATCTTTCTTGCGATGACCTCCATAGGATGTCTCTCTTATGACGACTTCATTGTGTTGTCTCTCTTGTGACGTTATCTCAGGTTCATCGCACTTGCCACAGGATATGATGCGACATTTGAGGGGAGCAAGATTTGTTACAATATCCATGACATAACATTGCAAGAGCATCGAAATGGCCATCGCAAAATGAACCAAATTTACTAGTGGTTGAATTCATAATTGTTCAACATGTTATTCTTTCCATAAACTATGAGATTCACCTAAAATTTGCCTCACATGTTTATCTTATATTTCTTCTAAATCCATCTCTTCCCAACTTAAACTCAAATTGTCTGAAGCAATCGTGAAAAAAGGCTTCTTGAGGCCAATTTTTTTTATATTTGGTATAGGATTGTTTGAGGGCCAAGAGTTCTATAAGAGAGAGAGAAAAACTTACCTACAATTTTGCATAATTTGTTTCGTTACAAGCATGGATTTAAGGCTCTCTATGATTCGTAGCTCTTGGGATGCCTTAACATCGTTCCATTGACATCTTGGAACATATCGAGGGATAACATCTGAAATGGCGTCGTTGCCAGAAAACATAATTTGAAGATATCTTTCACTGGGGATATGACATCGCAAGATCTAATACTCAAAGGTGAACAAGTTTCAAGCACCTGACTCTTGATTCTTTCACCTAGAAACTACACAGATAAAATATCTATCTTCTAACATAAGACATACCAAAATAAACCCAGATGCTAAGCATACTCCAGTATACTTAGATCTAAAGAAGCTTGTGACCTGGAGAAATCTTTGATAACTTCAAATATCTTCGTCTTCAGTTAACCTTGATTTGGAGACTTCTCCTTCTGTTGTTTGTGTAGGTAGAAATTTCCCTGAATGACTTGATATACCAGTTGATTCGTATTTTTCATCTAGTCTACCGGTAGAACCCCTCATAGATCTACATAATTCACCCCTACAATTCATTCAAGAAGTAATATCTTCCTTCAATCCCTTTCTAGAAAACCCTATTAACCCTGGAAAATCTTATGGCCAATTTAGGAGGAGGAAGAGATGGGGAAAATCAACCTTCCCCACCACCTTTAAACCCTTGGGTCATGAGAATTTTCCTTCACATGTCCATGAACTCCCTGAAAATTATTTTAAGTTTTTACCCAAGTACAATGGTGAACCATATCTATCTTTTGAACAACACCTAACAACCTTCCATGATTTCACTGACAACTTATTCTTGGAGCATGACGATGTCTTCAAGAGATTGTTTGTTCAAACCCCAGAGAGATATGCCAATAAATGGTTTATAGAACTCCCTACAACCTTTATTTGTAGTTGGAAAGTTCTTGAGTTTGAATTTGTAGTCTGTTGTTGGCTTCAACAGAAGGTTTAAGAAGCTTTACAACAATATTACTAGAGACATAAATCCTTTGCAAGAAGCAACCCAGGTCACATATGTTGGGGATTTTGATGCAGAATTTTCCATGACATTAAGAGAAATAAGAGCTTTGAGTCTGTTAATAATGCACGATGATGAAATATATATTGAAGGGAAATGATCGCATCTGGTAAATTGAAGAAGAAACAATATCAAGCTACGAAAAAGAAAATCAAATAATACTGTTGTCCTTTTGATCTAGTCAAAGCTTCCCATGAAGCTCGAATGGATGAGATGTCTATACTAATTAGAAATTTGACAAATAATATGTCTAGATTTGATATGGAGAATGGTAATTCCAATAAATTTCCTCAACAAGGAGGGGTGATAAACCATAACCAGTTTATAAGGTCTTTCAATCCTCAAATGATGAGAAGAGAAAGAATAAATGATGAACAACCTATCCCACCTCCTATGAGAGAGAACAATGAAAATAACATTATGGAGGAAGAAATAGATAAAGGATATGCAGAAAACCCAGAAGAAATGCACCTATTGCAAGAGGAAAACAATGTCATATATATAAGTCAAAATGATTATGAATATTCCCTCAACACCAGAAAGAAAATCCCCATGATTGAATCTAACAAAGAAGTATTTTCCTCTGTCTAGTATAGGATGTTTGTGGATGCACTATTGTTTGAGATGCATAGGAAATATGACCTTAGACCCAGATGGAAAGCAGTTGACCATGACAACCAGCCCCATGTTATAGAAAGATTTTCCTCACCCCATGAAAACTTGCTCAAAAGGCCTTCTCCATTTTCCTATGTAGACTTGAAGTCCATTTTTGTAGTTCCCAAAGCTAAAAATTGTATTTTTCCACATATACGTGCCCTAATAGCTATACAACATGTGTATACACAGATTGCACCATTACATCTCGCGTACATCAGGTTTTGTGCTCAAAATTAAAAAATAGTGTCGGGTTTCCATGTCAGATCACGAGATCCATGATCCTTGATGTTCCATATAATGGAAACGTTCCAAGTCGGCCCTTCAGTTCCATTTGAAGGATATAAATGGGCCATAACCAAGCTATGGAAAAAGAGGGGAAGAATTCAACTTTGAGAGAAAAGTTACTCTGGAGAAATTATTCACTTCATATTGATTCTTCATCCCATTATCCTTTTAAGTCTGAACACATTGTGCAACCCCCAAGCGCTTCCCTATTTGATGGAGAATCTCATTGTCTCTCTTATATGAGCTTGCCTTTGGTGGAGGATTGAAGTGGTGGAGGCCCAACTGGAAGGGACTTAGTTTCTTGGTTATGAACATGCCGACACGAAAGTTTGTCATTCATACACTTCTGCTCAATACATTTTAATAGAAATACTCTTTTCTCGTCCAATTAATGTCTTGCAAATATTTGAATTTTTATTCCATGGGCGTATTTGTTATGAATATTGATGGATTTGGATATTATATGTGCTAACTTTATATATTATCACCATATGCTTGTGTATATTGCTTGTTGAGGACAAGTTGCAGGTGTATTTTTTTGAGTCAAGTGCTCAATGGTGGACTTCATTGAAAGTCTGGACGAGGTAGGATCTTTATCTTGTCTTGTTAGCATATTCATTTATATAGCATACTTGAGATTAGAGTTGATTTATGCAATCATTTCCCTCTGTTTTGGTTTACCCCATGCCATAGCATGATTCTCCTCATAATAGAATTGGCGACCATACTGGGGATATAATCTTCTTTTCGGGGTTTGGAGTGTGTTTCTCCTTTGATTTCTCTCATTTATCTTGAGTTTTTTGTCGTCTGATTGCTTGACAACATCTTTTCAATTTGAGTCTAATTTTCTTGGCCTTATCCTTAACCTGGCAGTATTTCAATACATATATGTGGTTTTTTTCCTAATAGTTGCGTACATACATGTAACATACCTCTCGTATCGTACAACAAACCTCTTATAATAGGTAATTTTTTTTTTTTGTGTGTGTGTGTGCGCGTGTACAAGGGTAATAAAGACATTCTACTCTATGTCGCAACATGACAAAGAACATGATGCATGCAACAGTGACCACAACATAGCGACCTAAGATGCACATCAAGCATCCATAAGAAAAGAACGACAATCAACCGACAACACAAATAAAACTGACTACCCTCCCATCCTACCCTGCAATGGTTAGGACCTCCAGGACACATAATCAACGCTCAAGCCCAGATTCCCATCGATTTTGACCATTTAAGGTCTCAGGGTTGGCGACTATTCTGAGGAACATGGAGGTGTCTACATCCCACCCCAAAAGTACAATTCCAAGCCGACGAGCTAAAAGACAACATCTAGATCATCCAGGATACTTCACTCCACAATAATCAATTCTATAAATATTTCAAGAATATTTAAAGTCGGCCCTTTAAAGTATTTTGCATAAGGTAGACATTGAAACACTCTATTACACTCAAATGAAAACCATTATATATATGTAAGGTCACACATTAAACACTCTTACACTTGAAATTGTTACAATAAATTTGATGACGCAAGAAGTAAATAACCATCTACCATACATTATATTGACAATTCCTTGCGCGCAAGAAGTAAAATATAACATTATGCAATACGTCATGCAAAACCTTCATTTTCAGGTGCGCAAGAAATAAATAAGTTTAAGGCCATCAACCAAAATAAACTAGATGAACAAACAAATTTTCTAGAGCCACCGTCTACTACATAAATCCTGATGCGTAAGAAACCCAATCATCAATGACTATCATTCAAGACATACAATCCACTTGTGCAAGAAGCGAAAACTAAACCATCAACAATGCATTTATAAGACGCAAGGGATTCAAATGCCTTGTCTTACCACTCCCTTATAAACCAAGCACACCTAAGTGTACAGTAAACTTAAGGAATTTATTTCCATATCTCTTTTACAAGGGCAAGCTTATAAGAATCAACATAAAATAAAAATGAGGGAAACTTAATAACATTATCGTACAAGCTAAACACTTATCAACCACATAATGTCATCCTTTTTCAATCGAACGTAATATCCATAAACATTCCTCTTCATATCTAAATTAAATAATAATAAAAAGGCATTCCTTTTCAACTACATTTTATAATTAGCAATTGAAGACAACAATTAGTAATTAAATTCCTTTCATTTCTAAATTTAATTTTAATAAAGAGGCATTCATTTTTCAATTAATTTTTAATAGCATCTGAAGACAGTAATTAGTAATTAAATTCCTTTCATTTCTAAATTTAATATTAATAAAGAGGCATTCCTTTTTCATCTACTTTTAATTAGCATCTGAAGACAACAATTATTAATTAAATTCCTTTCATTTCTAAATTTAATATTAATAAAGAGGCATTCCTTTTTCATCTACTTTTAATTAGCATCTGAAGATAGTAATTATTAATTATTTATTGGTCCATTAATAGGTGAAGACAGTAAATGGGTAAATGAAGGTTGTTGTCAAGGGAGAGTCGTTCAAGGCAGAAATGAATGCCATAAGGGGTTAAAGAAAGTCACCTTTACTCTATTCAACGTACATGAATGCTAATATCAATGCTAACCAGATAATAATTATCCTTGCCAGAAATATTAGAGCTGTTAGAAATAAAAAAATCGCCACTTAATGCGTGGGTGACAGTTGGTGTTCTGGTGAATTGGATTATTGCGATGGTCAAGACATTCATAAATGCATGAGGTGGCAGTCGTAGGGTAAGGGTTGACTGCGCAAAAATAAATAGAATAAGTCTCCACTCTGAAAGTCGAAGACCCCGAAAGTTTATGTACATAATTTTCCTTTAAACAACAAATGATTTGATGAAACCTTGGGTGAATTTCATGAAATAAAGTAAGTGTTTTAATACTGTGAGTCAGTTGGTCAGTCGAGGTTCATCAACAAAGGGTTGGAGGTTAATTAGATAATCAACCATGCTACCAAGTAGTTTTTTCAATGTCAGGCTGTCATTCGAACCAGTAATGAATATGGGCTTGACATGGGTAATGCAACTTGAGTTAAGATGTTTGATATCGAGCATGCATACTTGAAAGCTGTTGGCATCTAAATTATCTGATGACAGTAGGGATAAAAGGAATAGGGTTACAGGATAGCACAGTCATAAATTATTCGACGAACATCAAGTACATAGATGAGATTCAACTGTAGACCATCACGGTGATTGAGAACTAACAACAATGAACAAAACCCACCTGGTAAACACTACAGACTACAAGTCAATAGTCCAAGACAAAAAAGATATCACAAAATAAGGATTGTATACTAGCTTGACGTTGCTTAAGGAGCTAAAGCATTGCTAAACATACATACCAAGAAACTTAAAATCTGGGTGAAAGCGTTTTTCTGATATTACTGCGCTGGCAATATCTCTCTAGTTAACCAGATTAACATGAGATTAGAACAATTTAACCAAAAAAAAATGCCCAAATCAACACAGTACTAATGATGTCGTTCGCAGTCAATGAGGATTCTCCCTAGAGGTGAATATGAAAGTTTGAAGAATGTGAGGAAATCAGGGGTCAAATTGTGGTCAAAAGATTAAGTTCGCTTCCAAATGGTGGATCTTTACTGTCAACAGGAACGAGTACGTAGTCAATGAAGGATTTGAATCGTTGATCGTACATCGGATAATGTTTGGTTATATAAAGAGGATCAGGCGTAAACGCGTAGAGCTTAGTGTCTACTCGCTGCCTTAACCAGGGAGGAAATCGTAGATTAAAAACCCAGAAATGCAGGTCCAAATTTACCCATACTGATTTAAATAATCCGTCCCTAAATCATAATACAATTTTGTTGGTAAATATGCAGGCATCAATGAATATCGCTACCATAAATAAGAATCCAGCAGTCACCCAATAAGTATAAAAAAAATCACTATAAACTAAATGATATTCATCATATCTTGGCTGGAACTATCGTCGTTGGGGATATCATACCACACAAGGAATTAAGTAACCTGCAGACACATCAATAAACATAGATTAAGTACGGGTTCACACAGGTCAAGACCAACAATTAGCCAAGGGTGAACCACAGAGGTAGATAGTGGATGGGTTCGTCCTTTGCTTCACCATCCTCGCACAGAAAATCAAGGCGCTGAGATCCATAGGTATTTTAATGCTAAGGCAACGACCGTAGATCAGGCTCCTGGCCGACTGCTCAGGTGAAGACTGGCGTGCTAAGGATGAAAGCATCAACTGCATGGGTCACAGTCAACCACAGGGCTATTGAGTCAAGCGGGGATGAAGGCTATGGGAAATCAATCATCCATACAATAGCTAGGCTGAGAAAAAGGGTCCACTATCAATCTAAACATCTAGTCCATTTACAATCAACATGCAGATCCAAACATAAGTCCTAATGCATTTTACTCTACAATTAAAAATGGTGTACCATTGCCTGATCGCCCACTTCGAGTATCATCCCGTGCTCCGTGCAACTCCCGCTCGTCGATCGTCGAGACTACACGGGTACCTCCCAGCTAATGCTAGGGGTACTCTTCTTCCCTGTTAGCCCCTCGAGCTGCAAAGGGCCACACACACTATCCAAAGATTATTTCTAGCTCCCATCTCACCTCACAAGGCTGAGCTACCACTCCTCTAGAGCTGGGTATCCCAACTCCCCACAAGTAAATCAGTCAAGTCGATATTTTTACAGCGTAACGTTACGAAAACCGAAGATGATCCTTTCTCCTTCTCCTTCCTTCTTTATATAGAATTTCCCACTTACTCTCTTTCCTAAAATCTCATTTAATTAAAGTTTTTAAAATAAATTCCTAAAAATTCTTCTCCGTACAAGTGTCACTCATCCCCTTCATTCCTCCATTAATTAATTTCTTTAATTAAGTAATTATCTTTATTTCCCTCACCCACCTAGGGTTACTCCTAGAATCACTCTTAGGTGTCCCTAGATTCCCTTACAGTTTTTAAAGGCTTTCCCTATTATGAAATTGCTAATTCAGTTTAAAATTAGAAATCTCTTAAATGTGGATTCCTTACTAAGTTGACTTCCCCGTTTTTCCCTTAAGTTCTCCTTTTTCCTTTTTATGTTACCTCCTTTCCCTAGTTTCCTATTTTTTTATTTTCACTCTTTACCCTTTTTCTTAGAACTCAAAAAGGCAGGTGTGATATTTAACCCCCTTTTCCCTTTTTATCATTAAACTAGTAAATTTTGTATTATCAAAAAGGTAAAACATTTAATTCCCTCATTATATTTTATAACAACAGATTATATATATATATATTTGAATAAATTAATTTCTTACTCTCTTCATGTTACAATATTTTATGAAGATCATACTTATCATCTAAGTTGTTTTTTTTTATTTTAAATATTATTATTTTTTTATTTAATTATATAAATATATATATTTTTTAAAAATATAGACTAAATTTTACCACTAGCGTAATTTAGACTTAGACCTTTAGATTTTGTACTGGGCGACAATTAATTAGGGAAATTGTTTTAAAAATACTCAACATGTTAATTGTCCTAAGGCCTTCTAAGTTCATCCCTCTATTATCAACAACGCAATGTGCCCTTCACGACGCACTAGGTGCTCCAAGGGTGCCACTCACCTCATATGTTCCTTTGCACGACGTGCCCTTCAGGACACACTACGTGCTCCAAGGGTGCCACTTGCCTCTTGACTAATTGGTAGACATCAATAACCCCTAGAGTCAACACTCTTCCAAGTGAACTTGTGAGAGACTAAGGGCTTCTAAGGAATAAGGCCCCCACCTTATTGCATGCCCCTTAGAATCATTGTGAGCAACTATCACAGTCTACCCTCATGGCATCGTTGGTCCTCTCAAACTAGGTAATCGTTAACCTACAGTTCGAGCCATGGCGGGAGTGCTAGTAGGCTGTGGCAGGGCTTCTATCCACACCTCTCCCTCAACATCTTTGGTAATCATGTGTGACCCCTTTACTCCATATGAGAGTCTAGTCAGCAAGCTATCGTCCACCTGCATCATCAACAAATCATGTCAGAACATATCCATATCATATCATCTAGTCAGATGCACTAATATCACAGTAAAACAATCAAACCCCAATGGGACACTCCCTAACTTGATCTGGAGTCCAAGGGGTTCCATTGATGCCTCTACATCCTCAAGGTCCAAAACCCTGCACACTCAATAAAACCGAGTCAATAGTACTTGTCTATGTCAAAGCGATAAAACAACATGTCATCATCCCATAACACCTCATAATCAAAATCAAAAGTTTTAATATCATAATAATCTGGATCACTTGCGAGCAAGTGTCCTCAAAGAATAAGTTTTCTCAGTGTGCCAGAGCGGGATGTTACAATACGTGATTTGTCATTTTTTAGGAAGCAGATATACACAGTTTTCTCCTGAACGGTCACGTACATCATCCTTTTCTTCTTGATTTTTGAGTTTGATGTTTGTTGGGTAGGTTTTTATCATTGTTGAGTCTTCTTTGGTCTCTTTCATGATTGTTAAGTGCCTGCAGAGTGATAGGAAAACTTTCTTTGGTTTAATTCTCAGGCAATTTTTCTTTCTCATCATCCTTTTCATTGGTTGTCCTTGCATCCTGGGATGGGGGTTTGCTTCTTGATATTCTACTTGGTTTGTCTTTGTTTACATACAGTATGATCTTTATATCAAGTTGTTGTTCAATCCTTGCATTTTCATTCTTTTATATTAACAATACAAAAAATACATTTTTCATTGTTGGCATTTGATCTTTTGGGTTCTTATCATTGATCTTAGTACATGTATGCAAATATTTCATTTTATTTCAAATCACATAATTGAATTGAAAGTTGCATTTTGAAAAGCTTACCATTTCATGGGAATTGAAGTTAGGACTTTGCATTATATTCATATTCATTTCTTTTAATTACTGAGTCATAACATCATCAATTTCACGACCACACCTTTTGAGTAAACAAATCTACTAAAAGTAAAGCCGATAAATTTAAAATCAATTAGAAACGATTTTGTTTTCCAGGGTGCACAAACTATCTTAAGATTTAGAGCCTTGGAATAGGATTTTGTGAGTAAACTTCTGCAAAGCTATTAAACTCAACATATGTGGCTGACTAAGGGAGTGGTGAAATCCATTGTACAATTGGTGACGTCAGGAGGCTCTTCTCACACCGGAGTTAAGCATGAGGTTGTGCGAATTTGGTTGAGGAGATATCCCTCCAATACCTTCTTACCGTCAGAGATATTTCTGGGGATATATTCATATATGGGGGTATTGCTAGTACCTTTACCTCTATGAGAGGTGGTGCTTTCAAGATTTTAGGCTTTGTTACCATGCCCATACAGTGCACCTGACTTACGACTATTCTCCTATGCATTGGTTATATCATGGTGGCTTAGCTGCTTGACATAGGTAGACACATAGGTTACTTGCAGAGGTTATTCTATAGGTACCCTAAGTTAGATAAGGGTCGAAAAGAACACATATTTTATGGAGGATTACCACTCTGAGGGGATCTGACCGACTGGTTGTTAAGCCAACGAGGGCCCTTATAAATGATTCTAATACCTTCAATATTTTGAAGGGAGTCTCAGGCTCCTCTTGGGAGAGGCATACCTACTTTATGGAGGGAGGCCCCTTTCAACCACTTTATCCTATTTGTGTGCATATTTGCCTTTTTTGTTTATTTTGGTGCGCTTTTTTATTATTAGTCGACCTTAGGATTTTGTATTGTGTCATGATTTTTCATTTCTATCATTAGTGGAGTCCTCGTGACTCCATCAATTAGTGCTACCCAACCCATGGTATTTGCTCATTCCATGGGGACGAATCCTTTTGTATTTACTAGTGGTATGCCAAATAATGATACTCAACCAATACCTTAGGCCTCTAATCATTTTTCTTATGGTATGCTAGACATGTCTTAACACTTTCCATCCTTTGTCTTGTCTCCTTATCTGAATCCTAGTTTTGGGTCTAGGGGCATGATGCCTTCGTATTCTCCCTTTTCATTTGGTGGGAGTCATATCCCTCAACCAAATATTATGGTAGGAGGTTGGAATCCTCCTTCCTATGGATCCAATCCTAGCTTCACTTTTCCAAGAGCAAGTGCTCAAATGGGAGGTCATTCTACCTATTACATCCCGTCCATCTATCCTTCTTCCGCTATGATGGTTCCTACGAATGATTTTCCCATGGAGGACCTCCATCTGTCCTCTGGTATTTCATTCGGGGGGAGTCAGTTTTATAGTATGGGAAACCCCCTTCAAAGAGTTCCTTTGTCTGGGGGAAACATAAATCCTCACATGAGTAACCCTTGTCATGTCATGTTTTCTTCACAAGCGACTTCCTCAGTGTCGATTCCCTTACACCCATTTATGAATCAGTTTGAAGGAGGATATTATTTTGCCAGACAAGGCCATTGGTGTATACCAAAACCCTTCTTGGCCTTCGATTTATCAAAACCATTATTTCCTAGAACCTTGGTCTCAAACAACGAAACCAACCACCGCCACCAGTCCAATCACTGCAAGTCATACTGGCATTATATCATCAACCTCTGCTAGTCATGTCCGATATAGGTCAACAACCTATGCAAGTCATGTTGGATATTTTCTACTAGCCTATGCAAGTCATGCTGGGAGCATGTCACCATCCACTGCAAGTCATGATGGGGGAATTCATGTGAATGAGAAGCCTAGACGTATAATACATAAGCCCAAATTCCTTTGTCGCATTTGCAAAGGTGATCACCTTACTTATTTGTGCCCTGCTACTACTGTGGTACAAGAAGCATGGTCCTTGGTTGGGGGACCTTCAAGTTCTGAGTCGTCTTTGGTTTCCCAATAGTCTAATCCTTCTTTGGTTGATACAATGGTCATTCCAATGCAATCTTCAGATGACACCACTCTTCTTTTTGGGGGTGATGCGTTTCTTGACCATGGTGTCTTGCATCTTATTCAACTAGCGGTCATGTTGATGCAATCTTCAACCGAAACCACTCTTGTTTTTTTGGGTGATGCATCTATTGAACTTGTTTTCTCACATCCTATTCAACCAATGGTTGAAGAAATGATCATGCCTATGCAATCTTCGATCGATCTCGCTCTTCTCTTGGAGAGTGATAAGAATAAAGAAGTGACATTGTCGATGTAATCTTCGGTCAATCCCACTCTTATTTTGGGGGGTGATGAATATTTCGACCATGTCCTTAGCATTTCTAGTTATGTACCTTTTTCACAAGGGATAATTCCACTCTCTTAGAGTATGCTCCCTCCAAGTCCTAAGGTGGTTTCCTTTGATTGGAATGATCTTGTAGATCCTTGACTTCCTTTTTCTACACCCTTCTAGATAAGGGGAATTCTTCGATATATTGTAGATAAGGTAACATCTACAAGTATTTTATCCTCCTCGATTTGGAAAGCTTTGGGTTTTCCCAATCTTGTGTCAGCTATCTGTGAGTTGTTGACTTTCCAAAGAAGTCCTACATAGGAGCCCTGGCCTCCCCCATGATATGCTTCCTAGAACAACATCACAAGTCTGGTTTAAGCTCTTTTCCGAATATCTCAAAAAGTGAAAAGATTTCTGAGTGAACTTGTCTCTTTCACACTCGTAAATTGGATTTGAAAGGACATCTAATTGGTGTAAGTTTAACCCTTTTTCAAACCAGGTAGACTAAATTTATGAAAAAGGACATTCTTTGGTGTTAAGTTGTAATTGGATATCATTCTCTTGCTTTTGAGCCTATTGTCGATTATCACTTTCGCATTATAAGCCTATCACCTCAACATTTCACATCATTATCCAAGAAGAGCCTTGTTTATATCCTTTGTAGCTTGACACCCGATACTCCAAGAGGAAAAATTCCTTTGAGTGTCCATATCCTACATGCACTTCCTTGGATTGAGCATAGGTATGTTCCACTATTGGAACTAGTTGCTTACTAGCGACACTCGTTTCCTCCTCTGTATCATAGCATTCATTTGACTACAAAAAAACAAAAAAAGACGGGTGGGAAAAGTGTATTATCTTATGTTGGAAGCAGTCGTTTCACCTTTGAACAGAGCATAAACTTTTGAGTCCAATTGTCATAAAAATTTTGGGTTTAGCATGACCTTAGGAATCTGAGCTCGTTACTTAGAGTTTACTCCCCCGACTGGTTACTCTTCCAGTCTCTATGAAGATTTTGATTGGTGCCTCCTACATCAAAAAGTTTCATCAGTGAGTCTATGCTACCAGAGTCATCCATATGTCTCATGCTCTTGTTCAAAGGATGTCTATTAGCTTATGTCAGCCATTTCTCATAACTCTTGAATTTTCATGTCGGCCATACCCTTAGTGTGTCTCAGAGTTACATGAATTTGTAGTCCTATCGTGCACCCTAGTTCTACTTTCCTTATGGGTAGGTAACCTTGAACCCAGCAGTCGATATCCCCTCATTGATCGCTGACTAGGGGGTTTCCCTTGTGTTCGACAAAAATAAATGTATTCACACATTGGTATTTGTGCAGTGTATTGGATTCCATTATCCTTATTGGTGGTTTCCTCACCTTTGTCGACAATTTTCCTTATTGGATGCTATTCTGAGGGTATTTTTTGTGCACTGATTGCATCTAGTGCATGTGAAAGATGCACAAGGTTGTTGGTTTGTGAACATGTTATTCATCCGAGTTCCTCCAAATCATCAATCTCTCGCTTTGTACCTCATGTTGAATGATGAGAAATTCCTTACTACTCTCCTTTCAGTGAGTCTCTTTCCATCGACTTCAGCCCATCTATTTTGGAAACGAGACCTAGAGTCCTATGAGTACCTAGAGGATTGCAGTCACCAGTGGCACATTATCTCACCATCGATAGTTGGGAATACATTAATGTCTTATGATCGATGGTTTCTTCAAGTGTTCGACCTCAACTCCTTTATTTACACTTGTAAGAATTTACTCGGTGCCTTCATACCTACTTTCATTATCGGTAGGTTGTCTCATGTTTGTTAACGATATATCTTAATGATCGGTGCTGGTACATGGTGTTGGGGTCCTATAATTATAGGCGAATCGATTCTTCGACTATTTATTTGGCGTTTTCCCTCGTGATGACGAAGTCTGGCTCGGTTGATCCCGTTTCCTCCCTCCATCCACTTCACCCGATCCTCCATCATTCTGTTGCATCTTTCATCCTCCGTTGTGCCTTCACTCCCTTGTCTTTTCAACCCATTGAATACGCCTCACCCGCCTTCTATCCCTGAATAAATGGACTTAGGATAAAAACATTAAGTTAATAATCCCCGTTAGTTAGATTAAATAAGTAAGGTTAGTATAGTTAAGATAGGTTAAACTAATAAATAAATAACTATTTAATAATTAATTAATCATTAATTAATCATTAATTAATTAATTATTAATTAAGTTAAAAAACCTAAGTTAGTAACTAGGTTAGTAATTAGGATTAGTTAAATATTAAAAAACAAAAGTAATAAAACAAATAAAAAATTAAAAACAAAATATATAAAATATACATAAAAACAAAATATATAAAATAAAACATAATAAAATAAAAACATAATAAAATAAAAATAAACAAAACAAAACAAATTGAAACATGAAAAAACATAAAACAATAAAACAAAATACAAAAACCAACGTAACACCAAAAAAAAAACATATTAAAAAATATTAAAAAACAAATATAAACAAAAATTAAATAATCCTAAGTCTACCCATCCCCACCTACCCCACCTCACACTCCACTCACCCCCCATATGTCACATTCCACATACCTCACGTCACACTCCACTAAGCCTACCCCCCTCACGTCACACTCCACTAAGCCTGCCCCCCTCACTCCCTCACGTCACTCTCCACTCACCATCCCTCATACGTCATAACCCACTCACATTACCCATGCACATATCCATACACCAGTGCCCCCATCTACTTCATATCAAAACTAATCAACGGATAATAAAATTTCCGGACCCCCCCTCACCTTCCAGAATTTAACGAGAGGGGGGGGTCCGGAATTTGAAATAATACTCATGCACATCTGAACGGCCTAGGGACGGCCACCTAAATCAACAGTCTATATTGAATTCAAAACCCCCCCGTCCGTTCTACATTTAATGAGGGGGAGGGGGGGGGTTGGAATACCGCCCTCCCGTAAAAAAACCACTTTTCTCAAAAAATTGTCATTTTTTCCTGTTTTACTACGTCTTCTTCCAGAGGATTTTTTGGGAAAACGGAGATGGATTTTGAAAATACGAGAGAGGATTTTTCTTAGAATGGGCTGAAGAACAAAAACCTCTCTCAATTTTTTCAGAAGAGTTAATATAAGGGAGAATCGAAAACATCTTGGAGGCCCATTTTTCCAGATTTTCAATTTTTTGTTTCAGTCCCGATCTTGCAGGAGCTGTTACGGCCAGTTAGGGACGAATTTGGTGAAACCGAAGGAGGTTTTTGTCTCACACATGCCCATATACAATAACCTATTTCATTTTTATCCCAGGTGTCATCATTGAATATAAAATCACGTCTGATCGGACCCCTTGTTTCACAGAAAACCGGTCTGTCTTTCATGGCAGAAAACTCCAAATTTTGTGGGAGTGGTGGCTATTTTTGGCCGAGGTAGTTAAAACGACTTCCGAAACTTATTGGGATGATATATATTATTTATTCAGATGATTTTAATATAAAGAGGTTCGACCTGTGAGGTTCCTGGAGCATGGGCTATGTATGACCAGAGAATATTTTTTGTAATATTTAGATGATCAATCAGCGATGAGCATGTTTTCTTTTACAGGATTCCTCTGTGGTGAGATTGGTGTTGTTTTTCTCTGTTTAATGTTTTTCTTGTGATCATTATGCTTGTTTTCAGTTCTTATTATCAGAATGAATGTAATAGAAGAAGAATTTATCAGCAGATACTCTGCCTCTGAGCTTTTGATGATCTTTATGTTTTCTACTAAAGCTTAGTTCAGGAATTCTTAGCTGCTCCTGTGCCTGGATTTTACCTCACCTATTTCTTCCTCAAATCAATGCCATCCATAGTTAATTCGATCCAATATTTCCACTACCTTTCTCTGTGAAATAACTTTGTCCAAATCTACGAGTGAATCACCTTGTTTAAAGTGCAGACCCCATTTGCCCAATGGCCCTCCTTGCTGTTCCAAAACAACCATTTAAAACCCCAACCCATGTTCTTCATAACTAGCCTAATACCTCTTCAAACAAAGCTATATCAGACAGAGAGATCCCTCTCTGAGTCTTGGAGGGCTAGGTCCAATACTCGAGTTGGTTTTGATGTTGTCTCTGTGACTGCCTCACAACCTTGGGCAAATTACAGAGTGCTAATAGAATGGCAACTCCACTGGGGAACTCCCCTATAGTACATTTCAAGCTCCATATCTGATCACTGATGGTGGACAGTGACCAGACACAAGAAGGCTGATATCATTCACCTGGCGACTCCAATCATATCTAGACAGTGCCAGCTTGAAGACTCCACTGGAGGAAGAACCTAAAGCATGGCCAAGCAGCCTAGAAAGACCAGGTACTCAAGCTCAAATTCCATTCAAGACATCTTTGGTTTTATCTGCAATCATGTCTCTTCTTTTTCCAAGCCTGATCAAAAGTATATTGTTGAAGAGTACATTGACCATCAATAAATTGATGAGTCTCAAGAGATCATATCCCCAATTGTAGATTATGTACATGCTCATATACCTGTCCACATCCCAGATGCACCTGTAGAAACCCTAGTGAGACATAAGCCTCCTACTTTGTCTCCTACTCCTGCTAAACCTCTGGATGTTTGTAAGCCCCTTGCTTCATCTCCTGTTCTTGCAAAAATCCCATACTAATATCAACCTCTAGATTTTCCTCCTATTCTCCATGACCTCTCTGTCAATTACATTAATAATCTGCCTAGGTTTGATGGAGAAAATGAGAAGATCACTGCTGAAAAGCATATTCAAAACCTTGAAGATTTCCTTGACCTTTATGAGATTGAAGATGATGATGTCTGTATCAGGATGTTTGCCCTG